>WTXI01000260.1:0-51167 GCA_022376515.1 Lactifluus volemus
TTCAGATTGAAGTACATAACAAATCTCGTAAATTTTCGGAATAGGATTGATTGCTTCAATTTACCTTGAATTTATTGTATTTTTCAAATAAGTTGCCAAATGAAAAATAAATTTTAAAAAACTAAAACTTCGGAATGTGTATATCTCACCGAAACCTCAACATATCGAGGTCGGAGGGGTATCAAAATGATCGGAATTTTTGATAGAATAGTTCTATTAAGGACCGAGGGAAGAAAATTTACATTTAAGAAAATCCAAATTTCGGAGGAGGTGACCATATCACAACCTCCTCTACGGGCTCCACCCCCCTTATAGGATGACAATAGCAGCTCAAATAAGTCCTAATAATATCCCTTAACCATAATCGAAGGTACCGATAGGCCACATGGGGTGGGCAATCAATTCGATGCCGACTACTATCTTGGGTATCTAAGCGCCGAACACGTGACCTTAAACTTGATTGCCCAAGGCAGCCCAACAGCCCCAACCCTATCGTACCTTCGATTATGGTTAAGGGACTTATTTGAGCTGGCATTGGTCAAATTATAAGGGGAGGACTCGGTGGAGCCTGTAGAAGAGGTTGTATATGGTCACCTCCTCCGAATTTGGATTTTCTTAATACAAATTTTCCCCCCTCGGTCCTTAATAGAACTATTCTATCAAAAATTCCGATCATTTTAATACCCTCCGACCTCGATATGTTGAGGTTTCGGCGAGATATACACATTCCGAATTTTAGTGTTTTTAAATTTATTTTCATTTGGCAACTTATTTGAAAAATACAATAATTCAATCAATTTCTCATTGCAGCTGAACTTGAACGTTTGAACAATCACGGTGATCCATCACCCAACCCCGCCTGACAATAGCACGACCGGAGCCTTATTTATAGCGTGCGACGCTCATTTTAGCGCTCCTCGGTCCTATTCCCAGACTGAGGTGAGCTCTCTGGGCATAAGTGGGGAGCACAGATAGCGCTAACGCGAAACATGTTATTGGGTAACCAGTGACACGGTGCTACATCATAGAGAGTTATGTATTTTTGATGGAAAAGGACTCGGTACCTGAGACTACATACAGCATTCGGGGTACATAATGTCGCCAAAGATATCAGCTTCATAATGAACGTCATCATAATCATCGTCCGAACCCACCCACTCTTCCGGCTCCCATTCTTCTTGTTCATCCTCAGTAAATTCCTCAGATCCCTCTTCATCCTCATCGTATGGGTACCCCGCTGGTCCGCCTGTCTGCAAAGTATTAGCTGGGCCCCTTACATCGACCACGATCTCGGCAAGTAACTGAATTGCACGGTCAGTCATAATGCAGGTGCTTAGATCAAGAGTTTCTATCGGGACCCCCTGTTCCACGCGCTTTATAAGGACATCGCGCAGATGGTATGTCCTGGACACGGTCAATTGATCGTCGACAAGGATGAGCTTTGTGAGCGATGGGAGCAGGGGGAGATGGGGTGGCACAACTTCAGCTTCTGATAGCATCTCCATAAATGCCACCACCGCTGTGGGGAAAAGGCGTACACGCTCGAGCAGGGATAATCTTGGCGCTTGACGAACCCAAACTTCCTTTCTGAGTTCATTCCGTGCCGTAATGGTCGAGAGGGAATTAATAGGGAGTGTCGCCAACAGCGCATCAACGATCACGGTGCCCGTGCCTTGAGCCCAAGCCCCCGTAGCAGAAAAAAAAGCACGCGGGGAGGATTCTGAACCAAGTAAGGCGATAGTATTGGTATTCTTCACATTAACGTCTGCATTTGGCACGGTCCATGCAAAAATTTTGGGGCTCGTATTTTCGCCACCGATCAATATGCTACGAAGGGGCTCGGTGTCTTGGGGCCCGTGGGCATTTCGCGATATATGTGGAATAACACCCTGGACGTCGTTGCCTTCCCTGTCGTAGGAAGCGGCGTTGACGTGTAGCCAGGCGAGAGCTGGTAGCGCTAGATGAGCAAGTGCGACTTCGCAATCCTCCGCAGAGGCAGTGACGTCGATCTGCGTCAAGAAGGGAAGTGTCACGGTGCGGGCAGGCTCATATATGCGTGGGAGACATTGAGCGGCAAGTGGGGTGGCGTTGTGAAGAATAAGCACTTCTAGTTTGGGCATTTCATTCAAGGCGTTTAGCCAATCTTCGAGACACGGCCTCGCATGTGTGGAGAGCTCAAATATATCGAGGCGACGCAAGCCTTTAAGTAGAGGCGACTTCCAGCTGATGTCACACTCACTGAGCTCGATGTGAGAGAGCTTAGGGGCTATGCCCCCAAGAAGAGTATCGGGGATGCTTATTCGTTGCCATAACATTGGTTGCAAGTGTCCACTCGGATGAGACTTGTTAGCCAACGAAAGAACCTCAAGGGTGGGGGCAGGTGATAGGAGTCGTTCAAGCGTCTTCTGGAGGAGGACAGATCCCGCAACAATGGTAAGGTGGGCAGTATGGGAAATATGGGCTCCAATTTCTTCCAGACAGGCCGATATCCGGGCCATGTCCCAGTCGTGAGCAATATTCGCCTTCAGGAATAAGGGAGCCATCCTCGCCCGAGTGAGCATCTCAGCTATGCCTGCTGAGGTCAGCGCGGTGAAGTCGATGTGGCTCCAAAAACGGGGTTGGTTGAGTGCTATCTCACGCCATAGATGACAAACGTGAGCGACACATAGCCATCCAAGACGATCAGGTTTTGCATCTGGAACGGGAACCTTTGGTCCCCCAGGTGACGATACAAATGAGAATATGGTGGCCAAAACTTCAGGAGGCAGACGCGAGACCAAAGCAAGCGAATTACGTCTGGACTTTAATGCTCGAATGGACACTTTCAACGACTCGATGTCTTCGTCAATACCTCGTAAGAGGCGAGCATGGGTTTCAGCTGGGACGGGGTCCATAAAGGGGGTAGCCGTAGCTCAGGAACACATGAATAAGTGACCGTGACTGCGCTCCGTCCGCTTACGAGATTTATTTACATTTGGCGCTGGTACAAACAAACTATGCCAAATGCGGTATGTTGAATAACACAGAATTCTGTGCTTGTCAGCCTTTGCACGCTGTATCATGGGAGGCGACTGGCGGAGGGAGGTACACTGCGTGCAGGTGCATGCACATTCTCCGTGGCAGAGGTATTCCTCACAATATCCATAGTTGGTACTGAGGTATCCCGCAAAGCGGTGCACCATGCATTTCAGTGTGAAGCAGATGAACACCATATTATAAGTGACTAGCAGACCAGAGGCAACGTCAATAACCACTCCAAGGCCAACTCCGACGACGTCAATGCCAAGGGACATTCAAAGATTCGTTCTGAGCTATATTCAACTTGTGAATCTTGATTTTCCTTTCGCGTGGAAAGTTTCAATTTTTGGAACACCGACGGCAAATCTACAAGGTACGCCGCGACTTGATCAACGATTTATTTAGCTGATGACTGTGGTGTTCAATCACAGGCCCTGCAATTACTTGAATCTTTGGTGAAGGGTGGATCTGAACGCGTCGTAGATGATGCCCGTTCACATATCCCGAACTCCCAAAAGTACTGCGGAGGACCAGGGGTGCCAATGGTAATGTCTCCCCGGCGCGAGCGATTTCCGGACTACATGTTGAACACTTCCACACTTATTCTATAGTGCGGGATCGCTCAATGGAGCTCGTGGAACTTCTCGCCGATGTCGATGTTGATGGAATTTGTCAAGAGCGTAAAATGGCCAAGACGAATTGTACCAAGTACGTCGGTACCGGTAATGATGGATCCTCCTTTCGGTGGCGGCGGGCGTTGCGGAGGGTTCGGAAAGTGAATGCATGGGGAGTTACAGTGGCGACTATGGATGGAGCGCGAACGATTATGATCGAGGTGGGTTACTGCCTCTTCTTTGGAAGATTGTCGTCACACATGGTCAATCCACAGAGGCTGGAGCGAGCAGCAGCGGGTTCCGAGATTCTACTCCGAGGAGGACCGACGTTGAGGAGTACGATGCTGGCGATGATGAGACATCACGCGCATCACCCGACAACCACCAGGGTCACCTCCTTGACAGTTCAATCGACTCGTTTGTCTACAACACAGTCAAAAACTGCAGGAAAGGCACCAGAGCCCGTACCCGCGCCGGTCGTAACGTACTCGATCTGGATGACATGCTATCTTTTTATTGTCACTGATATTAACATGCCCACGTAAACGTAGCAACTGGCAACGCCAATGATGACTTTGCAGATTTTCAGGCATACAATTGTGGCCTCGTTTAAGCTAGACCACGGTTAATTACAGTAAAATACAGACAATCAGACAAAGTAGCGATGAAATCATCCATGTTATTCCTCCAACCAGCCCTTATCGTGTCACGTGACCGACGCTCCGTTTAGTTGTGGAGGTGTATCGATGGGGATCGGCACCATGGGAGCTTTTTCTTTGCCGTCGTCGTGGTGTGCCTTGTGCGCTCCACGAAGGACGAGGCGTGGCAAAATCTCCATCACTCCATGAGCTTTCGAGCGTGGCGGCTTCTTGGGCTTGTGAGGGAGATGGTGGGATCCACCATGCTGCTTGTCAGTCTGCCCCTCCTGCAGGTGGTCATCATCGTGCGGAAGCGTGGTAACTTCTGTTCCTGTCAACTCCCGTGGTGCAGGGCCCACGAATCCTCGGCGGCCGTTGGAGCCCCTGCCAGTGAATAAAAATATCCCGTAAGAGAGGTTCCCGAGGACGAGGAAAACGGAGAAAAAACGTACAACCCCTGGGGTTGCTGGTCGGTACCATGTTTGTGCTTGCGGATATCCTTCTTCTTTGTAGGTTCCGTGGGGCGGATTCTCCCCAATGTTCCTCGCCAGCTCTGTGTTGGCTTGGGTCCGGATGGTTGGGGAGGCGATCGGACGATGTTGCCTGCGCCGCCACGGCCAGAAGAATACTAAGCAACATGCTTTAACGAAACGCAATCGTCAATAGTGGTGGTCTCGCGTACTACACCAGTATCTTGCAGGCTACGGAGAGTAGCTATGAGGTCCAGTTCGTACCAATGCCTGCGCTGATCAGGTTCAACGGGGAAAGATTTATTGCTGTTGCTTGGACGGAAGGCATCAGACCGCATCCTTCTAGCTCTGCCACGGCTGGTAGACCCCATCTGGCTCTCAATTTCAGATGCGTGAGTTCGAGCCAGGCACGGGAAAATACATACCGCGTTGTCAACGTCACCTTGGTTAGTGGATTGCTGATTGAAAGCGCCGGTACAATCATAAGTTCAGTTCAGGCGTGGCGATAAGAAGAACCACGAACCAGTCTGCGGCGCCCAGAGAGCGACCGCCCACTAATATACGACGACCCGACCTCTCGACCGGTGCCACTATCAATTGGCATTTTGTGCGGTTCCTCTGACTTGCGCGAGAGATCGCGGACGATATTCCCTGCGCCACCACGACCAGTGGATCTATACTTGACGATTGTCGTCGTGGGAACTTCGTCTGCGCCCTGAGAGTGTACAGAACCCATGGGGTACGACACGCGACGAGAATGACCAGCATTGCCTGTGCGACCTGTAGATTGCCTAGAAAAGTATTACTTTCCGGGAGCTGGGTGAAGAAACAGGAAACCCAACACAGGAGGAACATCCCCCCTTGGAGGGTGTTGGGGGGTAGCACTTTCGGACTCGTCCTCCTCTATGATATCCTCCTCCGTGGGGAGAAAGGACATGCTCCTTCTTCTTCCTCTCCCGAAGCCAAAGCCATCCTGTAGCCCAGGGAATCGGGGTTTGGACGACGAGCTAGGGGATGTGATGTCGATGTTTCCAGCGTTTCCGGAACTATACGGATACTAGGCGTCATATCGTTAGCACAATCGTCATCTATGCGGTGATTTCATATACCACGCTAGCACGGTTTACATCGTCAATTTCAGTTTTTGGAGCCCCAGCATGCCCGTTACCCGGTTCTTCAAGGTCAACAGAACCATTGCCCTGATGGGGAGCATATGATAACGCTGCCCGAATCTTTCCCGCCCTACCCAGGCCTTGAGATGACGTATTTGCTTTTGTTTTCGGGTTTAGACGAGCGAATTTGCGTAGTACTTTGTTGAGATCTGACGTAGGGCTGGTATATCCGAGGCGAGTGTCCGAGGAGTCTTCGGGAAGTTCAGGGTCCACACCTTTTCCGGGCCCGATGGGAAGCGTAGGAAGATTGCCCAAACCGTCAGGACTAGTGATTTGCTTCAAGAGAATATCGATAGGACATGAGAGGACGAACTTTAGGGGCATTTAGGAGAAGAACCACGTACCATAACAACGAAGTTCGATGATGTAACGGATGACTTGTAGTTGAAACAACGTTCAGTTCCGGTCTTGATAAGGCGTTCGGGAGATAATGCTGATAAGGGAGAACGCCACAGGCCCAGGTATAGTATGTATCAGGTACCGCATTACTCGGCCTCATTTGGCGCCATTTTTTTCTTTTTCGTTTTCTGTTTCTCCCTGGGGGGTTCCAGATGCCCCGGGTTGTGTCGAAACAACCAAGGTGGGTTCTTCATAAAGTGTAGTGTGATGAACTGCGACCGCTTCGCACTTCGTTTCTCTAAAGTCCCCTTTTGGGAGGTTGGCGCTTTCGACAAAGAACAGAACTACCCTTCCAGCCTCGCGTGGTAATCCGTGCTGGCATGGAGTTTCGCCGATGAGTTACTGACTAGCTGAAAAAACTATGGGAAATATGCTTTCGAAGGACCAGATGCATGCACGGGCTTTTGGCTACTAAACGGCAGGACCTCTCCTCGCCAACAGAAAAGGTCCACCTTGGGGACTTTGGTCATGTTAAAGAGACCGTATGAGAAGGATCAGTAAGTTTGTCCTCCTTGGAAATATCTGGGGCCGACCTTTCGAATGTGTAGTTGGTAGTGGAAGTGTAGTGGACGAGAACGAAGAACACTACGTCATCGTGTCATTCGCCACAATCCCCACTGCGCCCAAACTTTTGGTAGCACTGCTGCGCCAAAGTCCATCAATCCTGGGGGCTCTCGAGGTTGGCCCCTGACTTTAATGACGCGATACTTAGACTGCTGGGGTCCGAAGATCTGAAGCGCCGGTCATCACGTCACGTCATAAGTTACAAGCCGCTTCGAATCCCACCACAAAGGACGCTACAGGTGTTAGACGTAGCTGCGGACATTTGCTCAATTGGTTCGTTGAGAGGAAGTATTTGGCATAGCATGCTCGGCGGGCTGCCGGCGATGGCAGCGGACGGCTCTGCTGCCAGTAGTAGTACCAGTGAGCTACTACTACTAGGCGGCGGTACCGCCTCCGCTGGCATGCCAGTGGGAAGCGTTCAGTTTTTTTCCCGGGCCCAGTAGCCAGTTATGTCGTCGTTCAGGAAAAAAATGCATTTGAATAGATGAGTTTATCATTCGGAACCTTTCTAGCGACGTCTCGGCGTCACCGTCTCCGAGTCCGAGTCGCCGCCGCACGGCGTGCCCGACCCCCCATTTCCGCTCGGACTCATGCCGCCCCCGGTTCCATTAGCCGTAAGTCGGTGCTGGCCTCTTTTCCGAACTTGAAGAAGTCTTCTACAGTGACTGGTATGACGGGTTCCGAGTGCGTTGTCCTCAGGGCCCTGTCGTACGCCCACTCCAGGTCTTCCTCCCCAGTCTCAGACTTTTTGTACCTCATCAAGTAGTCATTCCTCTCTTGCCTTATTTTTCTTTAGTTTTGTTCCCGGCTCGTGTGCATGGCCATAGAATGAGGTGGATCGGTAATAACTTATATAGATAGCAGGAACTAGATCCTCTTTACGACAAACCAACAATATCAAAGCATCTTCAGCTTAGTAGTAGCGTATCACTCAACTCATTCGGCTCACAGCTTGGCGCGTCTCGGTAGCGAGTCTGCCTTCTCCAATATCGCCTCCCTCTTCCCCCAGATCTCATCGATACTCCTGTACCCACTGAGGCCCAGCGTGATCTCCGTATCCGCAAGCAGTCCTCGGAGCACCTCCTCGACGCCCTCCTTGCCACCCAGCACGAGTCCGTACATGATCGGCCGACCAACTGCCAGCGGCACGAGAGGATCCATCAGCGAAAAATTCGCTTATTTCCGATTTTCATGAGAAAGAAAGGAGTGTGTGCTCACCGAGTACGCCCTGGGCACCCATCGCAATCGCCTTGATGACGTCACATCCCTTCCGGATTCCAGAGTCGAACAGCACAGTAAACTCTCCTTGCTGCTGCGCGCGACGGACCCTCGACGATGCCGTAATATTCTCAAGAGCACTGAACGAGCCAATGGCACCATCAACCTGTCGCCCACCTGTCTCGCGTCCAAAAAAAAAAACAGACCCCGTCAGTTAACATCGATCGCAGGGGCTGTGGCGCCGTACGTACCGTGATTGGACACGACAATGCCGTCCATGCGAGAGTCTATCGCCGCATGCGCGTCCTCAACGGTCTGGATGCCCTTTAGCACGATGGGCCCGTCCCAGTTATCGCGCAGGAACTTGAGGTCTTCCCACGAGCGGAAAACGCCCGAGGTCGGCTCAACCCACGCCCTACCGAGCATAAGGGCCGTCTGCGCCTCCTCGTCGCCAGCAGCGAGACGCGCCCGGAATGCGTCCAAGTCCAGTGGGAATGCAGGACGCTCGTCAACGCGCGGTGCCAGGCCCATCCGTTTCATGAAGGCTGGGTCCGACGTTCCGACTTGCGCTCCCACACCGGCGAGGAAGGGCAGGTAAGCCTTGTCGAGATCGTACGGTCGCCATCCGAGCATGAAAGTGTCCACGGTGACCATGAGCGCAGTGAAACCCGCCGCCTTGGCACGACCCAAGATCGAGAGCGTGACGTCGTTGTGCAGTGGCCTGCGCCCGTGTGAGCGACACGAGTGTGTGGAAATAGAATATCGATGGGATGATGAGGGTGGTACGCACCAATATAGCTGGTACCAGCGATGTCCATCGTCGTTGGCTTTGGCCACAGCTTCGATGGAACGAGAACTGGCGCTCGACATGACGAACGGTACGCCGACACTTGCCGCTGCGCTAGCAGTCGCAAGCTCGCCATCCTCATGCAGGATTCCATGTATTCCAACGGGAGCTATAATTATAGGTGAAGGCAGCTTGACCCCGAAGAGGGTCGTCTAGAACGGCTTCGTTAGTTGCGGGCGGGAGTGGGAGAAGTTGTCGCGTACGTCAAGGTTACGATGGGTAACATTGCGAAGCATACGAGGGATGATGCGCCAGCGATCGAGCGCCTCGAAGTTGTTGCGATATGTACTGCCGGTACCAGCGCTGCCAAACGTGTACATGTATGCAGCTAATGTTGCTCTCGATTAGCAAGCTTTTATGTTTGGGAGTATGTCACGTACATTGAATAGCTTTGGTCGCTTCGCGTGCTTTTTCTTCAAGGATGCGATAGTCATACGAACCGATGACTGAGGTCTCTCCATTGGCGTAGACTTGAACGAGGTACTGTGACCATGTCGTTTGCGGGACAATGGGATCACCTGTCATAATCACTAGTCTACGTTGGGAAGACGCTCAAAGAAAAGCTTATCATGCAACAATTACCTCAATTGATGCCAGTCTATAGCACAGCTTGTTTGTCGCAATACTTTTGCTTTCAGTGATGTAGCGTAAGAGAAGAAGAGAAGAGCTCGAGTGGGACCATCTCAACAAACACGGTGAGGTTGCGGACCGCTCCGCTGGGTCGGCTATCACTCGGGACCAAGCTCGGGACTACTGTAATCATGTGAGGATGAGTCCCCGAATTCCGACAATTCAACGTTGGCAACAGGATGGACATACAGTAACCTCGTCATCGAGACATTCAGGTATAGGTATAGTACCACCTAGCTACCGGCCGCTACAAGCCACTTTTCGCATCAAGTAAGCGACACAGCCATCTACTATCTACGAACTCACAAGATACTTTCAAGTTGTTACGCCCACAGCAGAGGCCGCAAGGATACACCCCAGACAACCCGTCGATCTCCCGCGCAGAGAGAAGTGTCCCAAAACTTTTGGACGCCTGTGGACTGCAGCAGCACCGCACGCCATAGACGACGATTAAAGCCGTCATGGCAAATTCTTATTTATATACAAAGTTGGAGACCACGTTTTCGAAGCCTCTGTGAGGCGCGCTCGTGAACAGAGTTTTGTGCTGAATTTATAAAACGCAGAACGTTGCTGTAATAACCAGATGGTGCCATCCCAAGGGGAGCACGTGCTCTCGTAGGCAAGGGAGCGTGTGAAACTAGGCCACGTGGGAAGTCGCACACATTGCGATCAAGATGTGGCCAATCCTTGCCGCCGTTCACCACGACGCCGACTTTCCTTTCGTTTCTAGTCATACACCATGGATTATGATCGCAAATCCACTGTATCATCATTTTATGGGGGTCGTAGGACCTCCGTAGATGCCCTCAATCGAGACTACACTGCACAACTCACATCGTCTGACCCCCGATCCCGCCGCGACTCTTCCTCATCATTTTTCCTCTCTGCAAGCCCTACAACTCCCCAAACAGGCTCAGAAGGACACATCCGTACACACAGCGCAGGATATAACCGGATGTCATACTTTGACGCTGGGCGCGAGGAACCCGTCAAGGGCGGCAATGATGAGTTTGAACAACCCAATGAAGGCGGTTGGGATGTCTTTGCAGACTTCAACAATACGGGTCCCCGCTACAGCCAAGCGTTTGGTCTCGGTCACCAAGAGCCAAGGTGCGTCAAGTGTCGCTCCCGGTTGACGCTCCTCCTCACCTTTCTTTTACAGCTATCGGCAAATTCCACCGTCGGCCTCAGGCAAACCGGATGAAGAATCCAGAACCCAGGGACCCGTTGAGTTGGTGACCGTACCCGCTCTCGGCGCGGAGTGGGGAAAAGATGAACTGAAGAGTATGACCAAAGGCGCACGGAGAGAGAAAAAAAGGGAGAATCTCGGGAGAAAGTGGAAAGCGTTCAATCGCGAAGCGTATGGCTTGTGTGGTAGCAAATGGCTCACCCGTCGCACCATCGTTTTTATTCTTTTCGGGACCTGTGCCGTGTATGTCCCGCCGCATTCGTTCACCCGCCCGCGTAGCGCTGATCGTATACAAACCCACTTTTTCCCGCAGCGTTGGTGTCATACTCGCCTTTGTCATCCCGCGCGTGCCTAGCTTCGCCGTCAATGCATCGAATCCTCTTCAGCAGGCGACAGGCTCGTGGAACGCATCCATCCCGTCAGAGTTTAGCCGCTTTCCCGCCAACTTTTCTTTCCCTGCCGAGCTCTCGCTTCAAGTCGACACTAACTCCAACTTTTTGCCTCTCGTTTTCAACTCCCTGGATGCCCAGGTGTACGATCTCAACTCATTCTATCTGGTCGGAAAGGGTCACATGAACCATACCAAGCTCCCCGCCAAGGCGTTTACAAACATTCTGATGCCACTCAACTTTACATACGTGGCGACCAACGACAGTGACTTGACATGTCAATCAGCTTTTTATTTTTGTTTTTCATGCTACTGAAATAACTGACCATCCATCCACACAGGGATCAACTGGTACGATGCTTGCAGAAATTCGATTCAATATGCCAATGGCTCTCGGCCAGGTTCGTTCTTGTCATGCTGCTTTATCAATAATTATATAGCTTATCCTCCATCTAGGCCTTCAATTCCGCGTCAATATTGTCATGGACATTGCTGGACTTCCCTCTCGGCATGCCGCCGCGACAACGGTCACCAACGCGAATTGTCCCTTCCAACTCCCTGCTAACGCGGGCTGATCTCCAACGGTCAGCATTTCATATCTCATTGGTCACTTAGTAACTCTCACTGTAAATCGAAGGACGCACGGTTGGTCATCTTTTTCCGATATGCTCCCCCACGTATCGGTACCTACCTGCCCCCCCATCTGCTTCACGGACTCTGAAGATCTGAACCTCGGACATACCCTATATAAACATCTGTTTCTGGCCTGTATAGTCGCTTTATTGCATTTTCTCTACCTCGATGCTTTACGTGGACTTGTGTTACGAAAGTCTCTTATTTAGTCGAAATAGTATCGTAACTTTTTGCCAAGGCAGATGTTGAACTGCTACACGGAGAGTGGAGTACGTTTCATGTGCTTGAGCTTTCCTCTATGAGCATTTAATTAAAAGGCGGTGATGATTTTTTGGTTGGTTTGGTGGGGGTACAATTGCAATTAGTAACATATACAGTCTCTTTTGTACGAACGAAAGTTCCAACACAACATGCCAAAAAATCCCACATGGTCGAAGAGAGACAGGGCGAGAAACCGGGCACCCACGCCAACAAGAATGCGGGACAGGACAACACAAGTTGAAAAACTGATTTTGGGGGTCTTTTGGGTTCTCTGTTGGAAAAGAACAAGTAAAAAAAGAAAAAAAGAAAATGGCGCAAGGCAATCAAATATGATGATCTTGGTCTTGGGCGTAGGCAGACGGGCGAACACCCCCCGATAGCGTTTTCGAGCATCGCGCCGTCGCACTTGGTCTGTTTGTTTGGTGATGGCGAAGAATGATGGTGGCGCCGCCGCTCCAGTGTAGGACGTACTGATTAAAACAAAAGAAAAGGTCTAAAACGGTAGTCTGTCCTCAAAAAACAGTAAAGGTGTAACTTACTACTGTACTTTGTATTTCATATGGCTCAAAAGGCCATCTTCGTCACCACCTCGTTCGCGCCGGAAAATCGTTGCTCCCCTGCGGGGACTAAGCGTCGCCCTACAGACACCTCTACCCGCGGTTTAGCCAACTTTCACCACCAGACAGTGCTCAACGTTCGGCATCGAGAACTTTGAACAAAATTTTTTTCCGCCATGCGTAGATTGGTAGGTAGGTGTGATTTCCCGATAGAGTCGCGAATTTCAGCTGACGTATCTAAGCTGGCGTGTACGATGAAGCGATTGCAATTCGATTGCGAGTGAGTGAGGGACAACTGAGGGGAGTTACTGTCCGGTCACATGGCCAGCATATGTAATCACGTGGCCAGCTACGCGTGGCGTCGCGTGCATATGAACCCATATATGCGTACCTTTCCTGCGAATACTCTACACTCGGCAGGTGGCGCATCTCAAGATTAGAACCAGCATCCCTCCCTCATGTCTGCGTCAGATGCACCGAACTCTGTCAAACGGTACTATTCCTGCTCGCGACACTTCGGATAGCTTTCCATAACCACCGGCGATTCCGCGATGCATATTTTTTCTGCTGTTGCTGTCCCGACGCCGCCACTGATGCCGACAATGTTCCCGACGCCACCACACTACCATTGTGCACGTCTGCAGCCGCCCCCTCTACTACCCGTCTACCATGTGCAAGTCACCTCATGCTGGGCCAGGCCCGGCCCGTAGACAGTCTATGTGCCACTCCAGCACTCCCTTGGTGAACGAACCCCAGGCCTTACTTTCTCAGATTATAAGTACCTCAATTTGTTTATCGCATTTGATTTACGGCCACAGATGGGGCGCCAGGGGTCGATTACAGAGTTGTACAAGCACAACAGTGAGGCGTTCAATGCGGCAAGTGCCAAACATTCAGGTAACATCGTGATTAAAAAACACGGGAGGGAGCTGCTGGGGTATAGTAATGTCAATATCATTGTTCTCCAGTCGCGTTGATGCCTGCCAGAACAACCACTGGCACGAGAACGTCGAGAAGAGCCTGAGAATTGGTCGAATGTGCCAGAACTAGCGTCTCATCAGAAGTGCCAGCTTTCCATGACGGGAAAGTGCCAACGGGCAACGATTTGTCGCGAATCCAGATATCGAGTCATGCAAGGGAGTGTCGCCGTGTCGGGATGGGAATTTCAGCCCGGGGGTCGGATGTGGTCATTCTGGTTGGCTGTTGTTTAAATATCAGTCGACATAGGAATTACCCCAGTCTTCACACCCCTGCAATCCTTCACTCATTCCTTCCACTGCGTATAGCACCATGCCCAAACATACTTCATCCAACAGAAACCCAGAATACAAAATAATTACTTTCGCAGCTGGGAAGCCCTATGATAGGAGCTCGCCGCAACTGGTAAGACGTTCCGTTGCAAGATAGGGGTGATCTTACACACCGCGATGCAGACTCTTCATCACGTTTGTTCATCCTCCCAGCCACCATCATTACATTGTCCCAAATGCGAGAGGCCGTGTCGGAGACGACAAGAATTGGGCCGTCACTTGTTGACGTTCCACCTCCCTTGCTCTGTCCACTGCCCTTACGCGTCTTGTCCCTGGAGAGGGGATCGTAAAGAGGATCTCAAGAAGCACCTGAAAAACCAGGGGTGCGGTCCACTTAACCCAAAGCGAGAGCAGTACGAGATATACGAGAAAAACGCGATCCTATATTGGATCCTCGATCGAGACGAACCCGTTGAGACAGTGGAAAAATATGTGGTCGGGGTGGTTGAAGAGAGGGCTCTGGAAGTAGGTAAAGTGAAGGAATGGAATGAACCGTGGGGCTATGAATGGAAGACAACCCGACGCCTTCGTAACGAGTAGCGGAGTTGGCCCTGGCAACCGCCGCGAATATCCTATCGATGGATTATTGTGTCCGCGTCCCGAGTCTGTCCGCCCAGCCGAAAACGACTCCGATGGAACTGACAATATCACCATTTCATAACACATCAGGGTCCGTCACTTAGTAGAAGTCGCAGAAGAGAATATTGTGCTTAATGTATAATTAGTTAACGCGAAACATAGCGGTCTTCGGCGTGTGCAACTGAAGGACTTACTGGACACAAGCCTCACAAGGGTAGATTGGCAATTGTCCAGCCATAGCAATAGAGAATGTGTCAGGCGGAAACATGAGTCCATTCAAGTTCCGTGGAGATAGCGAAATTTGGGGTGGACACAAATTATACGTGTACTCAGCGATCAGATCCGGGATCCGATGAAACTCAGTATCTGATACCCAAAAATATCACATCAACGCCTCAGCCCTAATATAGGCCTAATACCTCAGGCAACGCGGGAAATTCCCCCTTATTTTGGAAGGTGGGTGTCACGTGTTCTCGATAAATGCATTACGCGGCCTCCATCGTCGTTACGCAGTCCCATTATCTCCGCCGTTTATAGTGGAGTATTGATTGCATGGTGTGATGTCCAAATTGGAAAGTCGCACCATGTTTTTTTTTTTCAAACACTCCTCATGTGTGATCAAAGACTTTCCTGTGCCAGCCTGCCCAAAGAGAATGAGCCCATGTTTAGATTCCAGATTCTGGATCCGCTTGACAATAGAGGCTGGATGTTAGCAATATGTCAATTGTAGTTGCGGTGGTAGCGGCGGAAGCCACGGTCTGTGAAGCACCAGAATGGCTGTGGCTTCCGAGTGCAGCAGTGGGATGGGAGGATGCAGCTCAGTGGGTGTGGTATGACGTCCCGAGAGACTGAGCAGGTCGCCGCGGATCCCCGTACTACGAACTGTGTTGTCCGGCGCGTGTTCAATTTCATCCCGGAAGCTGCTCTATAGTTCAGGGAGGGTATTTCGTATATCAAGTTTGGGAAGTGAGGATAGTATGAATGCTGACCACGCAGTCATCTCCGATTGTCTCCCGAAGCGTGTAGTAGTAAGATATGATAAGTGATGTGGGTCAGGTTGGAAAGTAATATGTTACCGCGTTCGAGGTAGCCCCGAATGACTTACGTCAGATTCGCCTAATTGATCCGCAGAGAGCGCAACCCAACGCTCATTGCTTGCCTGCACTTTTGCCAGTTAAATGATGCCAGCGATTATGTTTTGCGCACACAACCCAATCTTCTCCCGGCTGCGATTGCTTTGGCTCCTCAGGAATTGTCCCATTTCAACAGACCGCATGCAAGTCCAGAGGGAAAATACCTTCGACGATCGATGACGCTACATCTGTAAGGTGTAGAGCATTAGAAAAGTTCACGCAGGCGACAAGTCGCCCGGGCCGCATTTTCTCCGAGTGTGAGAGGAAATGTCCAAGCACGCCAGTAATCCCGTTGCAACCCTCTGCAGCCTTCGCTTCGCCAAATTAGTAACCCTGTGCAGAGGGATGTCTAGTATTGATGATCGGCAGAAGCTAACTTATAGGGATATCCTCAAAAAATTGCACCAAGTCGGAACCCTTCGCGAGAACGCGGAATAGCCGGGCCAAAGTCATCGATCCCGGTTGACAATTTCGCCCTAGACCCGATCTACGAATAAACGATAAATCAGGTTTGACCTGCGAACACGCTCGGGATGAATAGAGGATGGTAAAGATGGCCTTGTTGTGGCTTCTGATGCGTCGAAGGCTTGTACTGGCAGCAACTTCACACTGGCACGCTCGGGATGAACGTCTTGTATGTCATCATGATGGTCTGGAGCGCATCGTAGAACGAAACTCTGTGGATTTGAGATGGGGAACGCGCTACGTAATCTGTCTAGTTTGGGTGAGCGGCCCTAGAGGCCCGAGTGTTCTTCATGGGGTTTGCAGAAAGGGGACGGAGCGCAGGCAAAGCCCGGGCCTGACAGCATTCTTTGGTGAGTGATATAGAGACAGAGGCGAGCCAATAGAATATAACGGTAACATACACAATTGACTCTATCTAAATGTCATGACATACTGTAGCCCAATTTGATCCGTGAACAAAGTTTTCCAGTTCAAGCCAAGTTTCGTATCTTCCTGCAATCCAAACAGTGTTAGACCTATGGAAATACGGTCGGTGAATCTGGGGAATCCACATCAGAAGTTCACCCTCTTCCCCACACATCCACCCATCATCTTTAATTGGGAATTTGTTCATAAAATCCATCCTCTCAACATCTTCAATTCTGACCTTCTTCGCACTAAACGTGTGATCTTGTGAGGCCGCGATGTGCTGCAGGTCCGGCGAGAATACAACAAGGTCGACCGATTTGTTGTATTCAGGAAACGATCTTGCTACCGCTCCCATCGGGACATCCCATAGGCGAATCGTGTGATCTTCCGAAGCCGAAGCAATGTATCGCCCATCTGGTGAGAATGTAACACAATTTACCCGACCCGTGTGTCCAGTAAATGGGCGCGCAATGGTTTCTCCTGTCGCGCAATTCCACATGCGAACCGTGCGATCGAATGAGGCTGAGGCGACACGATGTCCGTCAGGCGAGAACGCAACAGATGTGACCCAATCTTTATGTCCAATGAATGGCGCAACTATGGCCTCTCCTGTTGCGGCATCCCATATGCGAATCGTGCAATCCGCCGAGGCCGAAGCGATGTGCCTCCCATCTGGAGAAAATGCAACAGATATGACCATCTGAGTGTGTCCAGTAAACGGGTCTGCTATGGCCTCTCCTGTTACAGCGTCCCACGCACGAACCGTGTGGTCTTGAGAGGCCGAGGCGATGCGCTTCCCGTCCGGCGAGAATACAACACAACTGACGCATTCAGTGTGTCCAGTAAACGGGTCCACAACGACCGCTCCTGTTGTGGCGTCCCACATGCGAATGGTGCAATCAGCTGACGCCGAAACAATATGCCGCCCGTCTGGCGAGAATGAGACAGACGTGACTGCACCGCTGTGTCCAGTAAACGGGCCTGCGGCTATATTTCCTGTTGCGGCATCCCATACTCGAATTGTGCAATCATCGGACGCCGAAGCAATGAGCTGCCCATCTGAAGAGAATGCAACAGAATAAATGCGACGGCTGTGTCCAATCAATGGGCCCGCAGCAACTTGTCCTGTTGTGGCATCCCGCAGGTAAATTGTTTGGTCGTACGAAGCTGAGGCAATGCGCTGGCCATCTGGTGAGAACGCAACAGCGCGGACCCCATTGATGTGGCCAATCAATGGGTCTACTGCTACATCCGCTGCGGTGCCCCACACACGGATCGTATGGTCGATCGAGCCTGACGTGATGCGTTTCCCGTCAGGAGAGAATGCAACAGAAAGGACCCGATCGGTGTGTCCAATAAACGGGCCTGCTACAACGTCTCCCGTTGCAGAATCCCACACCCGAATGGTATAATCGAATGAGGCCGAGGCAACGAGCTGCCCATCTGGGGAAAATGCAACAGAGTAGACCTCATCGGTGTGTCCAATAAATGGCCCCACTATGACTTCTCCTGTTGCGGCATCCCACACGTGGATCATGAAATCCGTCGAAGCCGAGGCGATGAGCTCCCCGTTTGGTGAGAAAGCTACCACGTGGACGCAATCGGTGTGTCTAGTGAACGGTCCCGCTACAACCTCTCCTGTGGTGGCATCCCACACCCGAATTGTGCAATCTCCTGAGGCGGAGACGATGCGCTTCCCGTCCGGCGAGAATGCAACACAACTGGCCCATGCTGTGTGTCCAGTAAACGGACTTGCCACGACGGTTCCTTTTGAAACATCCCATACGCAAATGGTGCCATCGATCAAGGCCGATGCGATGCGCTCCCCGTCCGGCGAGTATGCCACAGAATAGACCTCGCCGGCGTGACTAGTAAACGGGCCTGCGAAGATCTCGCCTATTGCAGCATCCCACACCCGGATCGTACCATCCCTCGAGCCCGAGGCGATGTGCTGCCCGTCAGGAGAGAATACAACCGAGGCGATACAGTCAGTGTGTCCAATAAATGGGCCTGCTACAACCTCCCCAGTTGTGGCATCCCACACTCGAATCATGCAATCCCGCGAGCCTGAGGCAATGGTGTGTCCGTCTGGTGAGAATGCAACAGAGTCGATTGCTTCATGTCCATGAATCGTCATTTCCAAACCTGGCCAATGAGACAACTGCCCGCGTCCCAAGCACAACGCACGAGGGAATAGAGGACGGTAGTGCTTGACGATGTGGGAAGAGGATGGGCCAAATGGTAGTGCAGATATGTAGATATGCGGAGCGCTCCTTGCAATGGCCATCCCAAAGTACCGCACAAACGAGGACGCATCATCCACAATCGCCAACAAATTCTCCACAGCTTGAGAAGTCTGTTGAAATTTTATGGAATCATTGCGACGTGTCATATTCAATTATAGGATGTACATACCTTCCACTGGCCAGACAGCAACCATGTGTTCACAGTCGATAATGCTGGTAAAGCAACGCTCACTTTGCTCTTGATGCTAAGCACTTCTAGCCAAAACAGAAACTTCGTCTCGAACAGGGATCGAACTTTCGCGAAGAGGTCTTGCTCAAAAGAAACATGTTCTAAATGGCCGTTCCATAAAACGCATGCATACGATAGAGCAGGAGGGATGTTTTTGGAAATTCGAGAGTTGATGTCTAGGACATCACTGTTCGCAAGGTATGATGACTCGAGTTCGCAAATGTTAAACTTCAGCTTGTCGAGCATCAAACCAAGGCAGGAATGTGCCAACTGACGATGGGAATCGTCAAGGTCCACATAAAACATGTCACTCTTCTTGCTCGTGAGAAAGTCACGGAATGATGTATGGAGAGGAATGATGGGGCGCGTATGGTCGGATGAAGTCACATTACTCAGCAGTGAGCCGAGGTGACGGAGCATTTCAAAAACAGGATCGGAATCTTCGGCGTCGTCAATTGCGGAATGTCGACGCAAGGCGATTAAGGAATGTATGGAGAGCGGTTCGATTGCAGCAAGAATCTGTCCCATAACGGAACGAAATAGAATCTGCGCTTCTTGAGGTAAGAAGTACCCTTCAAGAATTTCTATGTATAATTTGTCCAGCGGATCTTGTCCACTGCGATCTTGAGAGTGTCCTAGCAGGCGCTGTACACACTTTTTCTTGCTGAAGCCAAGACTAGCAGGAGGGCTGTCTATAAACCCAGATGCAGCGGCTGCCCACTGGAACAAGCCCTCTGCTGCCTTTGCTAGCTCAGCACCATGTTGGTTGAACATGTCCCGAGGGAGTTCCTTCTGAAGATACAAGAGAATATCTTGCTCCGTCTTGGCCGCCAGTTTAGTGTCATCCATGTAGAGTATGTCGACAGATGATGCTTCTGCGAATGCCGGTTCAATGCCATCTTCCAGCCGTGAGGTGATAAGTACACGGAACGCTGATGGGAGGTCGGCAATATGTTTGGCGAGAAAGGTGTGTAATCCGATTTTGCCAGTTGCATCTCCACTCTCATCCAACGCGTCGATGACAATAAGAGCCGGAAAAGGGGGCGAACCGTTCTTCAGCGGTTCAATGAGGAAGGATTCGAAAAGTGTGCGATAATCTCGGGCATTACGGAGAGAAGATTTATCCTTGATGACTCTCCCGAGGGCGTGTTTGAACGCAAGATTGCGATCGGAGAGATCGCGGGCAATCGTCGTAAAGAGCTGGTAAGCGTCGTGCTTGGACTGCTCGCTCCGCAAAAAGGTGAAGTACGAGGCGAGACAGATGTCGTCGAACCGACGTGCAACCTCATGTGCAATTGAAGACTTTCCCGTGCCAGCCTGCCCGAAGAGAACGAGGCCACGTTTAGATTTCGGATTCTGGATCCACTTGACAATATGGTCCAGGAAATCTTCGCGTGTGCCTGGAAGACAGCGCTTCTCATCTCCGAATCGCCAGCCTCCCTTATGAGGCAATTCTCTGATTATTGCATTGAGTTCTGTGTCCCTTATGAGATCGATCGTCCAGCGATCGTGTTACACTCATAATTACGCACCGGCTTCTACCACAGTAACCTCGGTGATGACAACAGCACGGGCAAGGAAACGTTCTCGCAGTAAGACGAGGTTGGAGCGGTGCTGTTCGATTTTCTCGTCGACAGGGCCGACAATATTCTTCAAAACCCGTTTTCCTGTTAATCGCATGTTAATAATGACCGATGAGACCGAGAGACCGAGATGACATACCAACTTTGACGTCTTCCGCATACGAACTGATAAACTCGGCGCACTCCGACACGCATTTCAGCATGTCCTCTAGAATTTTCGCTTGCCTAGACTCTGGCCTGATGTCTCTTAACGCGTCGGCATCTTCCGCAAATTCGAACGCATCGAGTATTGTCTCAAGTAGTGTTTCGATGTTATCGTCACGCTGAACTTGCCGTAGCAATGCCTGGCGCAGGCAAGGTGAACAAGGAGTGGAATGAGTCATGTCCTGAGACAGAACAAGGAGACGCACCTCGGGGATCTTTGAGAGCATGCTCCATGCTAGTTTTGCATAGGGGTTCAGCTGAACATCACAAGTTAGATCAGGACGAATCAACAAAAACGATACTGTGTTTACTTCTGCGATTGAGCTGACAGTATCCATCACCCACTTGACGGCATTCACAGCATTTTTCCACGTTTTCATCGTATCGATGTTGTCGACAGCTTTCTGAGCACGACCGATCTTATCACGTGACGTCTCTGTTGAGTAGGCAATTCAGTACTTGAGAAGGAGATTGGGACGCGCAGCACCTTCAGTAACAATCCTTAGGAATACTGTGACCGGCTCCGGTGTATTATGTCCAGCTTCTCCTCCAGTTTTGCCGAGAATAATAATAAGTTCTTCGTGCAGGACGTTCAGTAAGAACATACGGGCATTCCAAGAAATAGACGAACCTTCTTGGGGATCACAGGTAATCTCCTGCTTTCCAATAAGGATGTCCACCCCCATATGCCTTTTCGCATAAAGAGATATGATGATATAGGAGGATGATTGTACAGCGCTGCAGAAGAATCAGTTGCATGTGGAGACAAAAACACTATATTTCTCACAATGTGTCAACTTTCTCGTTCCATTCCACCCGTTGAGTTGCGCTCCGCACGGGTCGTGTCTTCCATATTCTCTCCCTGTAGGTCACGGTAACATAAAATCGCTTGTCTTTGCCAAGGAGACTCTTGAGACGGGGAAGATTGTGCGCTTTGAGGACTAACCAGAAAAATTTAGTAACCATCAAAGCGGAATTATAAGGATACGTACCAGTCACCTGAAGAGGAAGCGAGCTTAGTTGTGTTTCGCTGACTTGATCGCGACTGATAGTCCCTACTCGGAGTCCGGGGCTTTGAGAACCTTGGCTAAGGTAATAGTTAGTAGTGAAGACATAAGTGTGAGAGACACCGACATACGGATCTTGGATCATCGAGGAGTGTTCTTAGCTATTGAAATGTCTTTCGCCTTCGCAGATTTAATTATAGGCAAAAAGGAAGAGGCAACACCGTCTGCCCCGGCAGGATAACCCTAACCCTATCGGTCACCTGACAGTCTCGGTAAGCTTCCTCCCATTATATCGTTCTAGACCGTCTAGCCCTGTTCTGTTCTTCTGAAAGTTGTGGAAGGGGTTAAGCGTTGGACAAAACGGAATTTACTGTATGTCAGTTATCAATTCCACTATGTTACGGACACAAAGCCGAGGGGTGCTGGAAACCGGATACGATATGAGACTTCAAAAGTTGGGCAGCAGGAGCCTGAGATGGTGGTGAATGTTATTTCATATATACGAACAAGCAACGACAATGGACCGATGAAAATGAGCAGGCGACGAGGTCAGCGGAAGCGGTCATCACGGGCAGGTGTCTCGCGGATTAGATTTTGCCGTGCTGAGGACGCATTGTCACTCGAAAGTCAATTATCAAGGACTAGTAAATAGCGATGGGTGCAATACTCGAACATGTGAGGGTTCTCTGAACCTCTTCTACCCCGACAGTATGGATGTGACCGATTGAGTTAGGGTATGCACGCGCAAGCGATGATTCTACACATTGCAATCCGAGCGCCCGATCTACAGAGACAGCCGGATCACGAAGGGGACTTGCAACTTGAGTTTGTCGATCAAACATAACGGTGATGCAGTAGGCATAGAGAAGAATCTAGACCAAAAAGGATCCTAACTGGCGAATATGGTGGCGGTAGTGGTAGTGGTGCGGCTTTTCCAAGTTTCCGAGTACAGTATGTAGTATGCTGGCAGATGCATCGACAGATGACGCTCAACGTTGTCCTCCTGTGGACACGACAAGATGTGGTGTGATGTGACCTTATCGATCCCCTTTGACCAATTCTTTGGCTCCGAGACCCGACATTTTCTCTCATACCTGGTTGGGGGTACAGTAATGTTAGCGGATAGGGTTGAATTGGCGCGAGGCGGGCGGATGAGGTCCAGGTGTGTGCCACTAGTACGCGCCACTTATTGTGGAAGTGCGATCGTCGTCGAACGTGGGCCATAAACTGATATTCACATGCGTACACACGCACCTTAACGCCGCGGCAATACAATTGACCCACGGTATGTGTCCGCGATCAACATCAACCATGACGAATCGATGTATATGATGACAGTATATCCATTCCGAAACATTTTAGCTCGCAGTCAAAGTGGAGGTTACAAGTCTTCGGATATAGAAAGCAGACGAGTATTTGCAATTCTTGGTCATGTGCGAGCGCTTGAGAGCGGAATGTGGAATCCTGCATGGTACACACACTGTGTGCAATATAAGTGGAGCAGCCGGCACAAACGTCCCAGGGAAAATCATTTTAGATCTCTGAATGGCCGGGATTGCAAGGTTGCGCCGTGATCTTCTGATCGCCGGAGGAAGTAAACCAGCGAAACTGTTGCTCCAAACGCACAGAGACATTTGGAAAAAGTGTTGCTTACAATTTGTTTACGCACTTTGCGCCGAGAGAGCTGGCGGTTCTTTTTGTATAAGTTAGAAAGGGTTCCCCGTGGAAGTCGGAGGGTGGCCGTGATAGCATTGCAATAAGCTCCGGGCGTCTGTCGCGGCAGTGCGTGGAAACGTGAATGATTTGACAATAGCTGTGCCGCTAGCAGTCAATACATGCGCTGTTAATGCTAGCGCGATCATTGATTCTAAAGGGGACAGAGAATACACGATGGTCAAAGGAAGCGTGGTCCCTAGTATGAAGTACATGCTTAAGACGTAATATCAAATTGTAAGGTCCAAAATATTTTGCAGGAAAAGATTTGGGGAGGCGGAGGGGGGAAGAAAATCTAGGGTTCAGCGGCCTTGGCCGCGTAGTGAGGAGAAGAGTGCGGAGAGTATAAAATTGACGATGGGGTGATTTCGCTGGTCAATGCTGGAGCCTGGCGTGATGAGCGGGTTGCGGATGTCGTTCTCCGAAAGCAAGCGCTTGAATAACTGTTCGTGCAACGCTGCGCAAACACGGGGTTGGCACGCGCTGAATAGGACATGGAACGAAGAGAACGCACCCATTCTAGTCACTTCAGCTTGACCCTGTACCCGGAGCCACAGTTGAGATATCCTCTCCGATTGAACACTCGCGACGACGAATCCGACGAGAAAGGCAAATAGCACTGCGTGGAGAGACGGGATACTGGAAATAAACATACTACCGGCGACCCGGGTCAGGAAATTTTGGATCCGCACTTACATATCAGGAGAAGGATTAGTACTATGTGCCACTGATCTGATGTGAGCCCGCATAGCCCTGGCTTGCCGGGCGGATGTGAAGGGAAAGGTGGGGGCTTGTCAAGCAGAGATGAAGGTGGAGGTGGAGGTGGAGGCGGGGGTGGGTGAGGACCAGGCGGCAGCACCGACATCGTATCATATAGTGAGGGACTGACTCTGGGGATCCATTAACGCCCTCTCATTATATGGTGTCTTCTCTCATATAAACCCAAAGCCACAACTGCTGGGTCACCCAGCCATCTCGAATTTGGGATGAGCCGTCGTCAATGCTGTTCCAGTACCATGTACTGGAATCAACAAATTGCTGGGATGTAAATATGTAACGTAAAGCAGCTGCGGAGGTGGCGTGTGGCTGAGCATAGGATAATGCGGTGAGTGGTTGCCATACTGTACAGCGAGGAACCGAAGAGAGCTAAGCGTACGAGGCGACTGGAGTCCGGGGTTGACATAAGCAGGGCGCAAAAACGGAAGGATCGGGTAATTAGTCATCACCGGACATTTTAACTGGAGACAGCGAGAAAGGAGGGCGAGCCAAATGGATCATAGGCGTAACATAGTCACATATATACGGTAATACAAATTGAAGGGGAACTAATGCGTATTAAGAATAGTTGGGTAAAAGACCTTGAGCGCCCTCGGGTGAGATGGGTAGGTCCCGCAAGACAGCGGAGCATTTACCCACCTTCGACCACCACTGACAGCGGATCGCCAAGCATCCTGATAATCTCCTGCCAACTCCACCTGGTGTTCATGAACCAGATAACTGCCGCAAGGAAGCCCAGAAGACCTAGAGAAGATTACTCACAGTTCACGAGACTCAGAGATTTACACCTACCTAGGTGCAAGAAGAGCTCGCAGTCCTCATCGAACGCAAGGTCGCTGAGATGATGGAACCCCTGGGGGACATCTGGGTTCTGACGTTGAAGGATCGTGAGAGTGTCCATAAGGAGGAAGGTGCCACTGTCTCGTCTAGGAGGTACAATAACGGAGGAATGCCGTGGTGGGGGCTACAGTAAACTACCTCGCACTTGACCCCGCATATATATACATTCGAGGATCTGAATAGTCTGTGATTGAAAAATGAAATGGAGCATAGCCACAATCAGTATTGGCTTACAATAGTACGGGCACTGCAGCGTACCTACCAATCTGAGGCAAGTAGACTCAGGGAACGAGGAGGGCCGGAAGACGGATCTAAGCAGGCTATTCGGGCGGACGAGACAATAAAGCCAAAAAAAAATAGGTATGGTGCCGCCTATAACGCTGTTGACCTGAAGTATGGGTGCTTTGGGAACAAGTTCCCGGCAAGAAGGTGAATTAGAAGCTGGCAGACACGTGTTCCTACACAGGCTGAATGGCTTGTTGCACATCTATACATGGCCACAGCTGCGATCGACTACCGGGCTGGTGCCCTGACTATACTTTCCCATAAGGTAAGGCGCTGGGTGATGGCGTCGATATTGGCTTGTGAAAAAATCGGCGCCGGGGGCCCGTTAGGATAGCGGGTGCGCCGCCATACCAATTCGTCGGTCTGAATTAAGAATTGAATTGCGCATTCGGCGTCAGAAACATCCACACCCGTAGGCAAGGTTGGCACCATCGGCTCGGTAGGTAACACCTAATTCGTGATTGACTCAATCTAGGCAGTACTGTAAATGCTCTGAGTGAGAACACTTACTTCTTCTATGTTCGGAGTTTCAGGCCTCGCCGTGGAGGCGTGGGGACCAACTAGGTCCCGCTCCTCTTAGTTCACCGGGTCGATGAGCGCTCAATGTTGGAATGATATCAGCGCTTACCTTTCCCTTGGGGGGGACTTAATCGGAATAGTTTAGTTGCCTGGCTTTCGAGCTGAAGAACTTGGCGCCGGAGCTCCCCAACCTCTTCATTGGCCTTGGAAAGGGCATCTTCAAGATGTTGCACTATGAAATCCCTGGAAGCCTGAAGTTATCCATTATGAGAACTGAAAACGAGTTTCTCAGCGGGGACCAACCTCGGGAGAGAGGACAGACTGGCGATGGGCGTCGTCCAAAATCTGAAATTTTTTGTAAGGCACCACGGTCGTAACGCATTGAAGCGAATAAGCAAACTGTTGGAATCGTTTCGAGTTTGCCTGACTCGACAACTCTTTGTTGAGGCTGGACCGTGGGGATAACAGGGACTTCTATCACGGCTGTCGGTTCTTCCACCACAATCTGAGAAGGTATGAGTGACACCTCTTCTATATCCGTAAGACTCATAACTCACTTGGGGCAACTTTATCCCCGAGCTGGGCTCGTGATGCGATGCCGGGTCAAAAAACGGGACCCGATTGACATCATCACTACCCTGTCTCTGCAAAAACAATGATCGGATTTTGGCGTAGTCTAGCTTCCCATCGCCATCTCGGAGCCCAGTCGATGCAGTCCCTTCTGGAACAATGTGAAAGTTGGAGTTTTCACCAGTATCTTCGGTGGCTAATAGCTCGATGAGTGCGTCAAACTGAGCCGAGCTGGATTCGGGGACCTTCGCGCCCGACATATGTCTGCATACGGGGTGCGGTGAATCGGTAACGGCCGTTCAGAACCTGAAATATGACAATTTCGGATAATGTTCTACTCGTCAATAGTCACTGTAGCAACTGAACTTACTCAAAAGTCCAGCGCGGCGGTTGGAGATGAGAATATATAATTTCAAATTTTAGTTCGTTGATTGGCAGAAAATTGAAGCTCCGCCCTAACTTACCTGTCATCTTATCTGAGTGCCAGTGACCTCGTATCTAGACTACTAACTTGGTAGGCTGGTACCGGATCTTGAACTTGACACTCTCAGTCTCCAAGCTAAAACACTCTGCGAGCGTTCCATCGCCAGGATAGATCATATTCTGCTGATATATGAATTCTGTACCTCTTGTGCTTCCGTTTACCTTTGCAACTAGTGACTCAGGGATAGAAGGGCCTCCTCCCAATAGATCACCCAGTGCCCATCTCCTCGTAGAGGAGGCTTCCTCTATCGCGAATGTCTCGCGCATCGCACATTGGCTAAGGCCCAGCCCTCCGTCTCCCTCTGCTCAACCATATAGTTCTTCTGACGCTTTGGAAGCCATCGTACTCGGTTGTGAAGATGGCACACTCTATCTCCTACGACAAAGCCACCACCATACCCCCGCTCTAGTCAGCGTTGAGAAACCTCTGTCGTCGAGATCTCCTAGCCCGACACCTGCGCTTCTGTCCAGCCGTTCCCGACCGAGAACTCCGAGCACTTCACTCACTCCATTTTCCTTAGCTTCTCGCGCGCGCGTTGTCTCTGGCATCTCCGATGAGCAAGCGCAGGCCCCCATGAACTTTGTCGACTTCGACGAGGAACCTGAGAAGTTGAAGGAACTACTAAAGGGGGGTATCAAAGACTCTGCCGGTACAGCCAGGCGGTCCATATCGTTGGATCGGGCTACATCTACTGAGAAACAGCCTGGGCCGTCCAAAGGTCTATCATCACCCACTGCGTCAGTGAAGCGGATCAGAGTCAAGTCACTGTTAAGTGCCACACAATCCCCAGCACTCTCCTTCGCATCACTTTCTTCCCCTAATTCACCCAGTGCTGTTTCTTCGCCATTCCGCCCCTCGTACCACCTCTCGCTAGATTGTCATATCTTCCCCGCGCGCTCTGGTTTGGGGAATGCAGTCGTTGGTCTGCATGTCCTCGGTAATGGTCGGCATTTCGTATGCCTGCAGTCCCAAGGGTATGAAATTGCCCTGACTTAGTTTCCTCCTCATTTTTTCATCACCATTTAGCGATCTCTCCATCTACTCTGTCCAAGACGGATCATGTACTTTGTCTTTGCAGATCCAGCAGCAATCTGCGGTTCCCCCAGCCAATACTTCAGAGGTGAAGCCCTCTGAGGCAGTTTGGGCCTGGAAGGGACTGTTCGTTCACGAAACAGGAGAGGTATGAATGGTTGATATAAGTTGTCATCTTTCCACTACTCATGTCTCATCATGAAAGTCGACTGTGATCCTAACCTCTGCAATTGTCAATGAGGGGTTCAACTTGCCGTTGTCCCCAGATGACGAAGAGGATGGCCAACAACAACAATCTCGCGTGGCCGTTTTTGAATTGCGGGACAATATAGACCGCGGAGACGAAGAGCTGAATCTCGGTAAAGCTGCCGAATGGCTGGTTGAAGGTCCATGCGCAGGAATCGGTTTCTGCACGGATAGCGACGGTGGGTGATAGAAGCGATCAAAACGAGGTTAAACACCAATGATAGCTCAGATGCTTTGAGGTTCTTCCACATGGATACGTCAAACCACCTCATTGTGCAACGTGTAGTACTTGTTCCAGCTGTCATCCGTTTAGAATCAGAGTCTCCGGTCGACAGAGGCAACATGGCGCTGGCGTCACTAAATCCGTTCAAGGCAACAGTACAGTCCCAAGATCATGCTACATCTCCCGATGATTGCGAGGAAAGCTGTAGAATTTTATTACAGGACCTACTTGATGTAGGCGAGCTAAATCTCGATCAAAGTCTGCAAGGCATCCAAGTCTGTTTCACAAAGGAGCGGATAAGGGGGGTCGCCTGGTCTGACACTGCACTTTATGTGAGCGAGATCTGGATGTCGTGGCAACGTCCTCAAAAAGTCTTCAGGGTTTCGAGCATGCTTCACAGAGACTCATCTTCAATCAGCTGGGCACCTCTCACGAGAAGCTAAGGCACATCGCATGGTTTGGCTGGGATACCTACTGTGCTAGCTACTCCGTGAGCTTCCGTCTCGTTTCCTGAGTTGGATGTGCCCACTTATACCATCAATCAGGACCGAATACAGATATCTAGACTGAGATTAGTAGACCCGAACAACGATCGAGTATCGGACAAACGAAGTCCTGTGGTTTTGCAGTGCGGAACCTGGTTGCTTGTCAAATCCGTAAATTCACTGAATGATTCTCGATAGCTCGCACGTCATCAGCACCGTCGCGATAGACGCGGCTCAGGCGCTCCGTCCTTTATCCCCTACGGCAGTGCTGTCTACGGGAATCAACAGAGAGGGACGTCGCCAAATTGGGTTATACATTACGTCTTCAGAGAATCGTGGAGAATGGGCACAAAGAACGCTGTGGAAATCATACAACAAGGAGAAAAGGGTCGCTGACGATGACCGACGCATTACATGCATGCTCCCATTGGAGCTCACGCACATTATCCTTGGGTACAGTATGTTATCTTAAAACATTCCTTTACTTTGACACGTTGCTGATTACCACGCTGCAGGTGATGGAATGATCGGTCGGTCATCCTTCGCTGATCTCGTTCAGATAAAGTCGAATCTGGCACCCGGAGACATGTCGGATATTCCATTGGATGGCCCCATCGTGGGCTTACACATCATTCAAAACGACCAAACAGGGGAAAGGCTCATCGTTGTGGTGCCGATGACGGGTCTGTGGCGATATGGTCGTTAGAGTGAGACCAGTTTCAAGGAATATCTAACTGTCGCCTGATGGTCACCGCTCTAGACTGATGAAGACAGTGGCGAGGTGGATCCTGTTTACCTCGCCACTCCAGCATGTCCTTTATCTGCGATACGACAAAGGCGGTCCATTGAAGGGATGCGTGCTTTGCATATCCGGAGATGGAACAATTGCCGTCATCGCTTTAGATGATTACCAACTGTGAGGCGTCTCCAGCCATGATCTCAGAATAACCACATTCAACGCCGTCAGCCTTTACATGGTTCCTGGTGCCCCAGCGGCACTGTCTAGGGCTTGTATTAGTGGAGACAACCTCCTTCTTTTGTATGCGGATGATCGGGCACGGATATGGGATGTCAAGACTCTGGAGTTCTGGCGGTCTATGAACATCGAGAAGGCAAAAGAACTGCTAAGCCAGGGTGGCTGGACAGATCTGTCTGTCACTTTCTGCGCTACATGCAGTACCCAAGCTCAATTCCTTGAGCAGGTCACTTCACGATTTGCTTTCAGCGGGCAACACACCAACCACGTTCTCGGTATCTACTCCTGACTCATGTATGTTCCTTCTCTCTTCTGATGCATTTAGAGAGCAAGGCTAATGCGGTAAAATGGAAGCCCCGACAATATTGGTGAATCTAGAATCGTTCCTGACCCGGGCGATATCCATCTCAAAATCTACAGCCGCTGATGAGACCAAGTCTCGTGGCGGACCGCTGGGTTTTGCGCTCTCTTTTGCAGGTTCTTCTCACCCCCGGGCTTAATCCCGACATAGACACCATTTGCAGAGAACAACTGGGACTTCCGATGACGCAGGCGTCTGTTGGGTTCCATAGGTATGCATTTGTATCGCCTTGAAACTCAAGCATACGCTCTGACTTCTGAGACTTAGTAAAGATGCAAGCTCCCTGATTGTATCGGAGAGCTCACAGAGCTCCTGGTGCGTTTCAGGAGAAGTGTCTGCCTCCAGAGCGCTGGCCTTGGTAGCTTGTCTACGGGTTTTGACGCACTTCGAGAGTGAGTCCCTCGCGGACCCTAGGTCGCCGCCAATAAATTCCCCTCAGATACCGCAGAACACGTCAATACAGTCATCACTTTCTATGTTAAATCCCTCTCCCATGCAGTGGGAAGAGCGTATGTGCCCCTAGTCTGTCTTTTCTTGCCAAGTGGTGGTTCGATGTCTCCAGTATGGCGTACTATAGTAATTTACTTTGATTGCGACTGACTTTGCTCCTGTTGTTTTCAGATGAGGTGCGGCTGGCAGCGAGGTTGCTTTTCGACGCCGGAGTAGATTCCCTAACGAATGAGGAGAAAATTTCGCTGGTGGGACGGTGGCAACATTCTTGTAAGGCCCTAGCTATATGCCGCGCGTGGCTTTTGACAACCGACTTCGGGCAACCAAATAGTACCCTTCTTACTCCGGACCCGGAAAAAAAGTCACCCGCCGCCTCAAAAGCTTTGCTTCTCTGCGGATTTATTGCCGCTGGCCAACATGGTTTACTTTCTCCAAGGTGCCGTTCTTTTCCTCCGATGTTGAGGGTATTCTGATAGAACTTCTGCCATCGGAAGTGCTCTTAATATAATATCGAAATCCGTGATGATGTGCCTTCACGAAAATGACGTGTCCTGCAAAGCATTGGCGATCGACCTTTGTTCCGCGGGTTCAGTGTTTGGCAACACTATATCGACGCCATGGAGATGCTACGATGTCTTTTCGGCCTTGCTACCAGCACAAAAAAGAGAGCATAACTGCTCAAAATATCGGGCCGCAAGCTCGACATGCGGTCCAACAAATTGTGTCCAGCAATACGGGGATATTCATGACCACGCTTTCGCTCGATATACTGCACCCGCAGAGTCTAGAACATAGAAGTCTGTGATGCAGCTTGTAGCTTTCCTCATTCGCAAAGTTTGTGGTGATAAAAATCTACATCACTGTTTCTCTTCGCTGATATTCGCCAAGAAACCTCTTGTCATCCATCCTAATCTTCCCAAACTCGTGGAAGCGGTAGTGAAATCTTTGGACCCAAACTCTACATCGAACCGGGATGCCGTCCAAGACACAGCGACGGAGATTCTCGGACATGTGGTGAAAACGTATGCTCAACCAGTCTCACGCCGGAGAGCGAACTTGCTGATAGGTTTTACCTACGAAGTTTCCCCACAGTCGACTTCCACATGGCCAGCCAGCGCCTAGCCGTGGGTACGAGCGAGGGTGCAATTGTCATGTATGACCTAAAAACTGCTACGCGCCTGTACGTGTTGGAGTGTCACAAACAGGCGCTTGCGGCGTGCAGTTTCTCGCCCGATGGACGGCGGCTGGTGACGGTTTCCCTAGAAGAGGGTGCAGTCCTTGTCTGGAAAGTCGGCAGCAGCTTTTCAAGCTTCTTTTATCCCGGCGCCCCTCCTCGACAGGGACACGGGCGTTCTGAACATTCAAGTCCCTCAACTTCAACGTTGGCGATGCGGTAAGTTTACCTCCGGGTACGGCATCTTGGAAATCTGCTGACCAGCTCTCATGGCTGTCAGGTGTAATGACCTCGAAGAATCTCTCGAAAATGTGCATTTCGAATGGACGGCTGAACGCAGCGTGCAGTTGAGGATTCGCGACGTTACGTTGACGTTTAGTACTTGAGAGGCCTATTATGTTCATTCCATTGACTGTGTCATTTGACCGAATCAAGGCCCCCATTGATAACATTATGTTGATCCCTTGGACGATGGAAGCCCTGGTGTGATGAAATGAGAAGGCCTACTTCCATTTTTTGCCGGACCTCGACCTCGATCGCCGCTCTTGCCGGTGACCAGTTGACCGACCAACCCAGATGCCGGTGATCAACCAGCATCGAGGGCTCAGTTCCTTCCGTTGAAGGAGCTCAATAGAGACTAGTTAAGCTGAGACTCTGATGGGTGTGAATGATTCCCGTGGTCGTACGGTGGAAGACCGCAGATGAAACGATCACGGAATTGGTCGGACTGCACAAAAGTTTTCTGACTAGAGTAATGGTTTGAGTATGACTACGGAGAGAGGTTCAATTATCCTTGAGAAATGAAATGACGGAAAGTTCTACCACTCGTTTCTCGTGCGCGCGTTGCACAGCGTGGTCGTTGAAAGCATCCCCACATGGAGAGCATTTCACTGCGCCGGTCAAAACGTGAAGTCAATGTGTGAGGAAATCATCTGCCTTTTCTTACCTCGGCTTGACATGGAGATGTAATACAGATACAGTGACGGTAGATATTCAAGATGGCTGAGTTTTCGGTTTGTGTATGCGCCAATGCCCAGGGTTTCCCACTGGGCTTGCCACACCTCTTCAGGTCTGGGAAAGGTGACTTCTATTCCAAACGCCAATAGAGTTGGAAGTGCGGTCTTTTCTCGCGTTGGATGGGCATAAGTTCATGATTGCGTACTTACAAAACTTGAATAAAAATAAATATTGAGACCCATAGGTCTACCACTCTGAAACAGCGTGTCATCCTTGTGCAGGGGCCATGCTAATCTTCTCTGTATCGTTCCAATTTTTCGTATGCATCCCCGAAGGGAGCACTAATAGATAGGCGGCTTACCGAGACGTGGCTAGAATATTAGTTTTGTTTGGGTCACGGGTGTACCATCACGTGAATGATAAGTCCACCTGGACGTCAATGCATCAATACCGGGATGTGTATGATAGAATACCGTACACAGCCGATTCCGACAAATTTATATATAATGCTTGCATCCAAGACCGTATTCAAGACCGAAAAAAGGGCGAGGAAGAGGATGGTTGAACTAAGTTACAATCAGCGTCTCGTATCTCGCGTCTCGCTTCGAGATATGAAGTGATAAGTTATATCTTCATCTGAAAAGTACTTGGTAAACGATACTTTTACGTCAAAGCGAGGTCGAATAACGGTACGGTATTGGTGATCGTTCTCCGTAAATCACAAGACAACTTACGTGTGCCGTAATACTCGCTACCCCATTACCCCTGCCAAACGTGTTTGATGATTCAAAGTTTCAGCGCGTTCTCAGCCTGTTTTCTTCTTCTTAGCCTCTAATTTATGAGGCCACGATTCTAACGTCTCCATATTCGGTAAAGTCGTCCGAATGAAGCGCAATGTCGGTCAAGTGTGCCATCAAGTCTAGCGCCAAGCCGGGATCCCTCTTCTTTAACAACTTCACTACTGTATTGAACCCCGTCCCCACTCGGACGCCTGTCTCCGCCACCTCCACCGCGCCAGATGGTGCTCCAGTTGTAGATCCCCGGGAACGCGGACTTTAGGTGCGTCCCACTTTTTTATTTTTTATTTTTTTTGAATTGGTGTTTATTGTCCCCGCATAAAAGCGACAAGACTGTAGTCTACGATACATGGTCGAACAAAGGGACCCCACATTTTTTCCGTCTCTCAACTCGATGACAGTAGCTTCTTCCTCGCATGAGCCCACCCGTTCCACGCCCACTTCAGAGCGTGGGCAGCTATTCTACCTCACTCTCGTACTCTTTCAACTCTGCCAGTGATGGCTTGGCGCTGCGTGCCGAGAACACAAGGACGGATAGGGGGAGGGCAATGACTCTAGACGACCAGCAGATCGAGCCTGGTGCGTGCTTGCATCCAGATTCCTGTTTGTGATGGCTCACAATGGTATACACATAGATACGCGGTCTTGGTCATTTCGCTATCGGGTTATGCCTCTTATCGCGCCTTTCAAATACATCTCCTTTACCGTCTGCGTTGTCGTCTCCACCCTCACTATCGTGAGCTTGTTTTTTTTATTTCCATCTTATCTGCATTATATGCGCGTGTTATCCCTTTTCACCGCCCGCTGGCCTATCTGCTCTTCAACACCATTATACCGCCTGGTCTCGTTCACTCGATCGTGGGCAATCCAGGACCGATTTAGCTATCAAGCCATCCATCAGCCTCAGTGTGAAGCTTTCTGATCTCTGAGAGACCTGCATCTGTTGGATTACGAAGTCGAGCTTCCCTTAAAATTTCGCATATCCTATTCTCCTTTACACGAGGGTGCCATGCTACGCTAGACTTTACACTTTACTGTAAGTTGCAAGTTTGATATGGACCGTGATGGGGCAACCCTAGCAGTACCGAAACATCGCTTGAAGGCGGTTTCTTGCGTACCTTACATACGAGTAACAATTCCCCCAGCTCCTCTTTGCTCGATGTCTGTGATACTGGATTGATAGCTGACCTGAATTCGCTTTCACTAATGCTTAATCTCTTCCACATTTCAATGCCTAAGTAGTTACATCACTATTTCAAACAAGTCCGAGTCATATTTTTCGATCAGCTCGTCTTGCAAACGTGAGGGAACTTCAGGCTGATGTCGTGAATTGGCACTGGACATGGCTTATATTTTTTTTGAGATGCTTGAACCATTTCTGTGTGGGAGTGCCTGGCCAAGGAACGTATCAATGGTGTGTGTTGTTTGCCCCCAAGAAGCGCCTTGGCGAAACGTGGGCAGGGTGCAGGGTTGCCTCTATCCCATACTATACTCTTCTATATTTCAATAGCTAGAACATCCCAAGATGATCCCAAATCCGTACGTCAGAGTCTCTCAAACTTATGTCTTCGCTGTTAATCGTTACCTCAGACCAGTTTCTCAAACCGCTGGAGTAGGGTCCATCAGTCGCGGGCTCAGGTCAGCGAGAGTTGAGTCATTGGGTTTATTGTACTGTCCAGTTTTACAAAGTGAGAGCCTTTACTTTTTAGTGATGGACGGGTTAAGCTCTTATGTGGCGTGTATGAGATGGGTTCTTCGAACCAAAAATGCAACGAACCTAACCAAAGCTACCTGGGAAGATGCCCTAGGAAAACGGCTTTAGGGCTTACATCTTGACTAAATAACTAGAGACAAAGCCTTCTATTGGAAGAGAAGCTGACAGTCAGAAATAACACCCTGATCAGACATCTTGAAAGTACAGTAGTAAAAAGCGGAAGTCCCGCCAACTGAGTCCCACACTACCCCATGCCAGGCCTCGTTCGAGTCCCCCCGGCGGGCCCGGCTGACCATTTGCCCCCAGGACGTGCTCAGGCTTTTGCTGATCACCTCTCTTAGTTCCCGTTTGTCCTCTTTCTCCCTCGTTTCTTCCGTCACCACTGCCTCATATTGTGATCCGCTGTAGACCCCTGTGTTCTCGCCTGACGATCGCCAAGGGAAAGTGCAAGGCCCGAGAACACGGGGGGCGAGCTTACCCCTTCCGGTTCTAAAAAGGTTACGTTCGCTGTAATAGGTGCGTCCCCACCTTTTTTTTTTCATTCTCTACTCACTAGGTTCCAATTATGCCATTGCTTGCCTGTGGTGAAAATAGCTTCATCCTTGCATGGATTAACCCCTTCCATGCCCTCTTCTCTCTCGCGTCATTTCTCATTGGGCCCGCGCGCCAATATCCACAGGCACAGGCCTAGGGCCATCGGACAATGGTAGTTCATCAGAGCGTGGGCTGCTGTTCTACCTCGCTCTCGTACTCTTCTAGCCGTGGTGGCTTGACACTGCGTGCTGCGAACACAGGTCCATGTGGAGGACCGATACCGCACGGGGAGGGAGGTGGCTCTGGACGACCGGCAGTTCGGGCTTGGTGCTGCTTGCGTTCAGATTCATTTTTTGTTCAGAAAGGTTCACCCAATGGGTGTATATAGAGATGCGCAGTCTTGGTGATTTCGCTATCGGGGAATTTCTCTAATCTTACTGCTCTGATACATCTCCTTTATCTTCTGTGTTATCATTACCACCCTCAGGACTGTGAACTTATTTTTTATTGCTACATTATCCACATTTTTCGCGTGTCTTATTTTTGTCTCCGTCCGCTGGCCTACTCGCCTACATCAATCATTTTCTTAGCCCATTGTCATCACTCGTTCGTATGTTAACCCTCCCCGTCTCCTGCTGCCCAAACCCCATACCACACGACTACGCAACCAACAAACATTATTCTGCCCTGTCTCGTATAGGGGAATTTCTTTCCTTCAACTCACTTCACCTTCACTTGACCGTTGGAATGGGGATAAAGAGACAGGCGGGGCAAGAGGCGCAAAGCGAAGGCGAGGCGAGAGAGCATGTAGCTAGACCACTGATGTAAGCATGAGAACAAGGTTCTTGACCCGAAACTTCACCGAGAGTGGCAGAACACGCCCTTCCAACGTGGTGACGAGAGCGAGACTCAACCCACGAGGCCGGAGAAGACATAAGTACAAGACCAGCACACGTAAAGTGAAGAATGACACCCCAACTCGCATCCTCCCACCCAGAGCGGCGAAAGCCAAAACCAAACCAAGCACGCTCATCACACCCCCACCAGACAAAAACATCAGTAACACCCCAGTAGAAACAAGCAGAAGTTCCAGCCCAGACGTAGACGAGCTTTTGTGAGAAACACACCGACGGACGAAGCGTCGATGTCAGCCTTCCTCGAGCATACTCTCATCCCCAGCGCCGCACACAGCACCCCTCACACCCCTAGGACCTAGTCCACTCGGCTTGAGCGACGAAACCCACGATACCCCCGACGTAGATCAAAGGGTCCAGTGGCCAACGCTGCCAGCATTACCGTCAGGCCCACCTCAAGCAGCCCACAGCCGCACCACCCGTACCCAGACCAATGGCCACACCAGGGGGCGTAGAAGCGTTCGGCGGGCGGCCGGAACAGAACCCAAAGAAGTTCCTCCAGGACCTACAGTACCAGATGGCCTTGAGCGGCATCGTGACAGCCAGAGCCAAAGTGGACTTCATTCTATTGCGCCTAGAGGTCGATTCCCCAGCGGAAGAATGGTACCTGGCATTAGATCCGGCTATTAGGCAAGACTGGGACCAGCTAGAACCCCAGTTCACAGCCCAGTGGAACCAGCAGCAGCCGCTAGCCCGGACAGACGCAGAAAAGACAGAGGAGCTACTCAACCACAAGTTAGAACCAGAGCAAGTCGGGACCACAGTCATGTACTTAGGCAGAATGCACACGCACACATTGCCTGGGCCGATGGAATCTTGCTTAAAGCGCGGGCATGCGGGCTCGAGAACAGGATGGAGTACACCCACCAGGTGTTGGCGGAGCTGCCGGGCTCGGTGAGAGGCAGCATGAACAAGAACTACACGGACTGGACTACGTTTGTCCGCAACATGAAGGCCATCGACGTAGACCACATGAAGGAGCAGGCACGCTCAGAGGCGATCATCCGAGAGCTGAACACCAAAGTCGAGAGGCTGACCTTGCAGGCAGAACGACAGCCACCGAGCTACAGGGTCGTACAACAGACGATGGCACTCAGGCCAGCGGGAAGCACCACCACCGTGCCGCCAACAACACAGCACAGCAGCCCATACACGAGAAGCCCATCGAGAAGCCCGCAGCCGAGAGCCCCACCCACAGACGCCGAGAGAGCGGACTTGCGACAGCGCCTCCTCACATACCCACATCAGCAGGACACGGACGCAGGCCAAGCGGCCTATAGGCGCCAGATAGCCCAGTGGTCGGCGACTAGAGGCGGAAACGATGTGGTAACACACATGACGCCCGTACCGCTCAGACCGGGAACTGCAGCAGTATGCAGCAATGAGTGCTACCGCTGCGGCACCCATGGACATAGGGGCGCCCAGTGCCCGGTACCAAGTGGCCACGCTAACCGCCTGACGCAGGAAGAATCGAAGTGGCGCTCGATCTGTGCTTACATGCTCAGCCAGTCCAACACATCAGGAAAACGTCATATTTGCTTATGCTAATTAATGGTGCTTACTTTGCTTAATGGTCTTAATTACGGTCTTCTGCTTAATAAAAAATTTCTGTTTTTTTGGTTTAAGCACACTAATTGGCCCTACCTGTTGACGCGGAGACTTGCTGAGCGGAGAGAGAAAAGGCCCGGACGGAGGCGAACAGCCCCCTGGAAACAATAAAATTACAGGTGGCCGAGAGTTGTGGAAACGTGGCCGGAACGTGACACAGACCGTAGAGAGTAATACAGGGGAGGCACGTAGTGTTACATAAGAAGGAAACGCGGAGCGCAAACGAGAAGAGACACAAAGAAAGGAAGACGGGGAAACGGGGATGGTGGGTAAGTGAAAATGAGGAGTGGGTGACTGCTAAAGATGAACAGCAAAATTAAAAGAACAGAAAGAAGGAGGTCACGAAGTAAACTGACCTGATGAGGTGCGAGTTGGGGACAAGGAGAAAGCCCTAAGTGAAGGTCAACCCGCACCTTATCAGAGAGGAGGATCCGACAAGTTCTAGGCTTCTGTGGCTCCACCACCGCCTGGACCTTGACTCCTATCTGAAGACCGCGGACTCCGTGAGAACGCGGGCCGCCCCTATGGTGCTGCTGAGTGAGACAGCAAACGGGGTGGTGAAGGCACCTACCGAGCGAGGTGAAAAAGTGAAAGTGTGCGACACATAGGATGAGGCAGAGCAGTCACCCATCGTAGGTGGGCCAATTAGACTTATGTAAACAAGTTTAAAGTCGACTAATTGGCCCTACCTGTTGACGCGGAGACTTGCTGAGCGGAGAGAGAAAAGGCCCAGACGGAGGCGAACAGCCCCTGGAAACAATAAAATTACAGGTGCCGAGAGTCGTGGAAACGTGGCCGGAACGTGACACAGACCGTAAGAAGAAAAGGTAATAGAGAGGAGGAGGAAGGGAGGCAGGTGGTGAAAAAAGAAGGGAAAGTGTCACGTTGAGGGGGCAAGGGCCTGTAAGAGAGCAGGGTGTTTCCGAATGTAGGCGTCGAAGGCATCGGAAGCCCAGCGGCCGAGCGCCTGAATGCGGTCCCGCGACCAGCCTTGAGAGGCAAAAAAGGTGGCGCCCAGAGCGCAAGGAGTGACGCCGAAGGTATGGGGGAGGAAGGAGTGGAGGTGGTGCAAGTACCATGCACGGGTGGGGACGGAAAGGGAAGAGTCAAGCCACAAGTAGGGGTGGAACGGAGCGCGGGAGTCGCGGCTGTGAAGATACCGACAGAAGACCGGGAAGGGATCCACGGGAAGACGTGGAAAAGCGGTGATGAGGACCGTGTTGCCTTCGAAGAATCGGTTGGCCTTGTGACCAGGCAGATGATAAGAGAATCGGTCGGAGAGGAGGGAGACAGGAGCACACAAAATGTGCTTACGCGCAGACCGTCGAGAGGGAGTGTCGCAGTCGACAAGTTCACCAAGTCGATGAAGACCAAAGAACCACAGACAGTGAGAGAAAGGAAAAGGAGGTCATCATGGGAAGAAGAAGAAAGAGAGGTGGAGAAGGTGAGAAGGTTATCAACAGAGAGAGGCAATTTGCGTTGAGGCGCAGTACCCAAACGGCGAAGACAGCCGCTGAGAGTGCGAGAAACAAGGGAATGGCGACGGGAGATGCGAACGTGGGGAAAGCGACTTGGAGCTGGTTACAGATGCCAGAAAGATAGGTGGAGACAGATCGGGGTTGAATATGATGAGACATGTAGACAACAAAGCGGGCTAGGGTAAGGGGAGTTGGGTCGTAATCGAAGCCATGCATGTCACAAAAGGCAATGTAAGACTGAAGGTGGGAATGGTAAGCACGATGTGAAGAGGGGTCAAGGGAGGAACCAAGCGCAATGTTTAACTCCTGATCGAGATGATCAAGAGTCCACGGCAGCCGATGAGGCTGCCGTGAGGACGGCAAGAGAGTCAACATGGGGCCGACCCCAGCGTGCGTCGTGGGGGTAGCAAAGGCCCTCCGGGAGTGATGTCGGGGGGTACAAAGGTAAAAAGTTCAAGCCGGGGCTGATCGCGGGCGACGATGGAAAAGAGGAACGGGAAAGCGCGTCCGCAATAACGTTTTCTTCCCCGGGACATGGAACACACGAAGTGAGATAGAGGAGAGGATAAGGAGTTTACAGCAAAAACGCAAGATCGGGTTGTACGTCGCTGAAGCTCGAAGTGAGTCGAAAATCTGGACGGTGTCGAGGTTATCAGTAAAGACTGCAAGCCGCGTGGGGGGTGCGACAATTAGCGGTGAAATTGATGGCTGACGTGACACACAATGCTTCAAGCCAGAAAATGGAATCAATCGGGAGCGATGACGAGAAGGAGGAGCGTGGATGGACAAAACCTTGTAGGTAGAAGGTGACCAAAATCCAAGGCCGAAGGATGAAGCGTCACAGTAGATCTGGAGATCAGCTTCCCCAGGAACCCAATGGATCGACCGGGAGATATGGACACCGGGGAAACGGTCAAAGTTTCCGCAAACCAAACAAGGTCGGTGATAACCTCAGAGTTGAGGAACACCGGGGCGTGGGGAATCATCTTCCCGCAGTCTTCGCATACCCGGACGAAAGAGCAGGCCGAAGGAGTGGACACACGTTAAGTGCCAACTCATCCACCCAAGGAGGTGGAGCCATTCACGAAGTTTGTGCCGTCGGCCTGACCCTGGCTCACGGAGTGCAAATTCGCGAACGGCCATGACAAGCGCTGCACGCCGTTCGTCGTCTAGCGAGATGGTCATCGCTGACGGGGAAACAAGGAATCCGGTAATGACAAGGTCACGACCAAATTCTTGTTTGCTGTCCTCGTGGGGAGCCCAATCGCATCCCAAATGAGAGCAGTCGGGCTTGCATCATGGGGAAAAACCGGTCATAAGGACCATAGCGAAACTAGAGTAGGCGAAGCATCAAAACCAAAAGTGTCATCCATGTAAGCAAGAGTAGGATAAATAGATAGCCGAAAATTGGCAATCCACAAAACAAGGGACATGAATGAGCACCAGATCATCGCGGAAGCGCGTCCGCCGAAATTGTTGCAGCGATCAACGCGTCGTGAACCCGCTACGGTGACGACTTGACGCATCTGCCATGCAGGATGCATCGGTAGACGATGATAAGCTTGAGAAACGTCCGATTTGAAAAACCAAGCAGGTGAATGACCGTGAAGAAGATGAAAGTGAAGTAAATTCTGCCCAAGATGTTGAACGGTATCGAGGTCATTGTGAACGTCATCGCGAGCGTGTGAGAGTTAGGAGAAAAATCTCCGGCAGAGTGATCGACGACAAGACGAAGCTTGCCAGACTTTTTCGGGACTGTTGTGGACAGGGACGCTGATCATCCCGGGCAAAGAGGAGGCTGGTCTGCGCTCGCAAACGGACAGGAAAACCGCCCAAGACGCTCTTCTTCGTCACATTGATCACGAGCAAACGCAGCGAAGGCAGAGAGAGCGGGTGCTGCGGAAAATCTCGTGAGAACGCATAAAGAGAGGCATCGTCATCGGCAGGGGCCAAAAACCGTCCCGAAGTCCTCGGATAACCGAATCAACGAAAGGGCGATTAGGATGTGAAGAAAGTAGCGAAGAAAAGAGATCAATGTTAATAGGAGTAACAACTCGAAAGAGATGAGAAAAGTGAGTAAGAGTGAAAATGGTCGCGGGGTCAGTAAGTATAGAAAACGGTGGCGATGGGAGCGGCAGAGCAAATTTGGTAGCAGTACTCGACGGCGTCAGATAATGAGATTTGGACGAGGCCTCCCACACAAATCCGCGTGTGAAACATGGATAATCATTTGGATTGGGTCGCTCCTTGTGATTTGTCACCGGGAGGTGATTGACACGTGAGGCTCGAATGTCCTCGTCTGTTGCAACGCAAGCAGACATGTTGAAATCGGCACTTCGCACCGTCGGGACATGACCCGAGATTGAACCGCTTGCAAGCTTCCGATCCCCGCCCTCGTGGGGATTTGGCGGATGGCTGTGATCTGGTGATGTCTTTAGTAGCGAAGGGCAGTTGATGAATTGAGTGTAGTCGGAATGGAATGCAGCGGTGTTGGACAAGAGGAGCCCGACACTTTCTGCAACACGCGACCGGACTCGTTTATCGTATTCGATAACGCGGTCGGCCAAGGGCCCGACGGCGATGAATGTTTCAACGATGTGTTTGGCGTAGGCGGTGAGTTCCTTCGCTCGATGCGGGTAGAGAAAGACGACCGCCTCTGGTAGCGATCCCAAGCGCACCTCCAATCCCCAGCGGAACGGATTTCTCTTGTTGCACGGGTATTGTTGGTGACGATGTCAATGTCTCCGAGATGTTGGACCGATCGTTTTGACGGTCCGTCTGTGGTGAAGTGGAAGTCGAAGAGTCTGTTGAGATCGATGTACGTGTTCACGATGACGTCCCCCCAAAGTGAAGTCGGGAAGTGCGGCCGCTCGTGACTCGCAAGCACCTTCTTTTTGACGAGCTTTGGGTCGCGTCCATAATTCTCTTGCAACTGTGCTGTTCAGTTCCATTCATCAACGATACCGGACGGCCGTGATTTAACGAAGGAATGAGGGAGAGATCAATCCTGTCTGCGTCGTTGTCAGAGGAATCATCCTCGTCGCGCCGTCGCTTCCGTCGTGATCCCCGATGCTCACGGGGTTGGTCGAAGTCATCGTTGCAGAACGAGTCAAAAGGCCGCTGTCTGTCACCTTCCCCTGCGGCCTCGACATTCTCGTTGTCTGCATTCTGGAGGGCGTCGAAGTACAAAGCGATGGAGCAGTAGACATGCTCATGGTTGGTAAAACCTCCGCGGTCGCGCTCCTCGTCCACTCTCCGCAAGAGGGAAACGACTGCATCGTCTCTCGAGATTCTGTCTCGACGAAAGTCAGCGACGATGTCATCGCATGCACAGAGGTAGGCTGTTGCGACAGGAGAGCGGAAGGGGGTCCGACATTCTGAGCAGAAGCGAAGGGATTTTGTGGATGGCTCGACTGCAATTCTTGTGTCTGTGACGATTCTGCTTCATTCTCCGGCATGTGAAATGATTCGAGAGATGGTCGAAGACAAGTATTAAGTGAAAAATGAGGAGTGGGTGACTGCTAAAGATGAACAGCAAAATTAAAAGAACAGAAAAGAAGGAGGTCACGAAGTAAACTGACCTGATGAGGTGCGAGTTGGGACAAGGAGAAAGCCCTAAGTGAAGGTCAACCCGCACCTTATCAGAGAGGAGGATCCGACAAGTTCTAGGCTTCCGTGGCTCCCACCACCGCCTGGACCTTGACTCCTATCTGAAGACCGCGGACTCCGTGAGAATGCGGGGCCGCCCCTACGGTGCTGCTGAGTGAGACAGCAAACAGGGGTGGTGAAGGCACCTACCAAGTGAGGTGAAAAAGTGAAAGTGTGCGACACATAGGATGAGGCAGAGCAGTCACCCATCGTAGGTGGGCCAATTAGACTTATGTAAACAAGTTTAAAGTCGATTAAGCACATTAATCACATTAATCCACACTCAGCACAACTAAGCAAATTTTATATGACCAATAATGAAAATTAAGCAAACTTTAATCACACTAAGTAAACCAGTAGTTTAAGCAAACTAGAGAATTTAAGAGGCTTTTAATCATGCTAAGCAAATTGAAGTATTTTATGTAATTTAATTAAAGTCCGAAAAATATGCAAAAGTCATGAAAATTTCACTAAGTCGTTCCCGTGCACCAACCACGTGCATCTTTGTTTGTCCTTATTTGCACGATGTTGATTTCCGTGCGTTTTCGTGCCAAGTCTTCTGTCTCTCCCTCCCTCCCCTCTGTCGTCGTCGCCCCCGTGTTGAGGACTCCACTGTTGTCACCACGGCTGGCTCACCGTCTGGCGCTGCCACACGTCTTGTCCTCTCTCCTTGCCGTCTCCGTGGCCTCTGTCGCCACCACTCGCCGCCTTGCGCTGCCACAAGCCTCAGCGTCCCCGCGTTCTCTTTGCCACCGCATTCCCCCCCCCCTTTTTTTCCTCCCGCGCAAACGCGTCTCAATGCTGCTTCCTCTGCCTCTGCCTCTGCCTCCACCGCGTCATCCTCTGCCTCCTGCGCCTGCGCCGCGTCCACGCCCTCGCCTCCGCATCGCTTCCTCCTGGAACCACTGGGCTGGGCTGCGAGGGGTCCACGGCGCACGCTGCCTGCGCCGCGCCTTCTGCGCCACCTCTCCGGTATGTTGTACGCTACCTCGCCCCAACGCTTCCTGACCCTTTTTTTTGTTCGCCTTCACCTCTGCCTCCGCCTCCTCCTGTGCCGCCGCCTCCCCTGCCTGCACCACCCCTCCTGCGCCTTCTGCGCACTTCCGTTCCCTCCGCCGTCCCGCGCCTTCTCCCGCGCCTCCTCCTGCCCCTCCCGCGGCATTTCCTGGGCTTCCCGCGCCCCGTGCCTCCTACCTTGGCCCTCGCCTCCTCCCGCGCCTCCCGCGCTCCGCCTCCGCCACCGCCTCCTCGTGGCCCTGCAGTCCCACCCCCCAGGGCTGTTGCATCAAGGCCTGTAGATTACTAGTCTTAGATATTCATGTTGTAGTTTTATTCCAATATATAATTTTGATGCCTTAAAAATTGTGTGATTGAAAATTTCAAATGGATTGAAAATTTCAAATTGTGATGAAAATTTCAAATTAGTTAAAAATGTGAAAGATGCTTAATGTTACTTAGATCTTGCTTAATTAGCTTAATTAAGCAGAATGCACTTAATTCAGCAAATGTGCTTAATTCAGCAATAGGGTGCGCTTACTGTGCTTAATCAAGGGTTGCTTAACTTGTGCTTAGTTCTTCTTAATGCTTGCTTAACCTGCTTAATGATGATTTAAGCACACTAATCACACTTTAAGCACATTAAGCAAAAACAACGTTTTCCTGATGCAGAGCCCAAGGAACACAGGTGTACCTGGTAGACACTGAGACGGAGACGTACCAGGGATGGGACGGAGAAGGACAGCACGGAGACCAGGGAATGGTGGAGGGTTGGCTGCATAGAAGGCAAGCAGACGACCCCAGACGTAACAGAAGCGCCAACAACACAAGCGGAGATACAAGAGGAAGGAAGGGAGGAAAGGGGACAGGAACTGGAGGCGGACGCAGAACCTGCACGTAGTGAGCGAGAATGCAACTTGATCGACTTGTACACGGTTGTGAGTGACCAGGAAGCGGCACGGCCATTCGTCCACGAGGTCAAGTTGATGGGACCCAAAGGGGAAGTGGTCAGGGTGTTACGGAATGCAGGACAAGTTGGACCTTATGCTTCCTAACACGCTTACTCATCCTGATGACGTCCTTCCACATGGCTCTTATTGTGCTGACTGATTCTATTGTTCTGACTCCTATTGTCTGTCCCGTTTTGTCCAGTGTTATTGTCCGAGTCTCTATTGTTCGCGTTCTTATTGTTCTTGACTCATGCTTATTGTCCACCCTAGTTTGGTAGAACAATTAGCATAAACTGTATAAGTAGGCCTCAGCTGGTAGCTTGTACCCCAGCTTCGGCTTTAACCAATCGACTTGTTTCCCTCTCCAGAAAGACAGAACTTCTCCTCTCCTCTTCCCTCTCTTCTCTTACCCTCCTATACGCCCTAGTAGGGTATCGAAGCTTGGTGGTTGTGCTACAACACCACAGGGCTCAGCGCGTCGACACTTGGAGTGTCCCTGAGCCCAGGTCTTAGGAGAGACCAGAACAACCAGAACCCTAGTTGGGACCCGGCCCTAGTCGAGCCGTAACAAAAGCCGAAGCTCCTACCAGTAGATGTCCACTTGGGACTATCTACAACAACCAATCTACCTGCGAATCAAAGAATTGTTGATTGACGCACACTTGAACAAGAACGAGGCAATACAGAAACAGTATAACGCCAAACGAAGATCGGAGCAAAGGTGCTGGAAAGAAGTCAGCATTTCCTGTACGCACCATTGGGCACCTAGAAACAATCTTGGGTGCAGGAACAGAGTTGTTCCAATCTGAACAAGGAAACACGTTGATCCTCTACTACCGGGGATCATATCGCCTTTCACGCGCAAGGCTGGACAGGAATAACGACGGGTCTTTAATCGTTGTCTGGGATACAAACGAAGACGACCTAGGAACTAGAGTCATTCCCAGAGAGGACGACGACCTAACCATCGAACAGAAAGGAGCATCAGGTTCTTAGAGACAGAAGACAAACGCACCAATTATACCAGAAACCGACAACCTATCACTCCTATCACGAAGAAGCAGGGTCAGAACCAAGTACAGATCCCCCTGCGAATTTATCAACAATCGGTGGTACAACATTTACTGGTCAAACAGCGAGTACTGGACCGATCCCACCATGAAGTTCACCAAATACGACTACATCCTCAATGAACTAGCGCTCCCCCCTTCCCTGCAGCCGTCAGAAGCCAGCGAAGAGAGCGAGACGAAGACGGGACAACATCCCCCGACAAGATTCAGCAGGAGCAAACTCCTCCTCTGACGACAGCCAAACCAGAGAACCCCGCCTACACAAGAAAATGAAGAACCACGTTGATCACCCAGTCACCCCCATAGACCGCGCCATGAGTGCCCTTAGCATCACTCGCCAACCCCCATGTTCACCCGCTCGGCAACTTTGACACAGCCAACCCAAACCACGACAATGGCAGGACCAAGCCAGAGTGGCGGGGGTGGTGGTGGCGGAGGCGGCGGTGGAGGCGGTGGGCGGTGGAGGCGGAGGCGGTGGGGGCGGAGGCGCCGCAGCTGCAGCCGCGGGCTCAACCAGTTGCTCCTCCCAGAAACGGGCTAAAGGGATACCACCCACGCCATTCAAGGAGAGAAGGGCCTTTACGACGTCTTCAAAACCGAGTGGCGCATGTATAAAGCCATCAACCGAAACCACGACGATATGCTAGTCCCCTATAATCGCGTCATGACAATGCTAGGATGGTCAAAGGACCGCTGGTGTCGGCATGGGTACAAGATTACCTGGACACCATCGAGCAGGAAGTAGTCCAGCATGGAGAAATGCAGAAATCCTGTGGACCAACTTTGAGGATGCCCTAGACGACGCCTTCAAAGACACCAATGAAGAAGACGATGCGATCACAAGGCTAGAACACTTGGAGATGAAGAAAGGAAACTTGGCCCAGTATACAGCCGAATTCAATCGTCTCAGAAGAAGGCAGGATGGGACGCTGACAGCAACGGCACCATCAGAATGTACAAGAGGGGACTAGACCTAGGGCTCCTCACCAGCATGCTCAAACAAGTAGGGGCCAACCCAAACACCCTGAGAGGCTGGCAGGAGCTGGCCACCCACCACACGACGCATACCAACAATTGAAGCATGAAATTAGCTTCAGAAAGGACGTCCCTCGGTGGGCCAGCCAGCTCATGGCCAAGAAGAAGGAAACCCCCCCTCAGAAAGATCCCTGGGCCATGGACATCGATGTCACCAGAACCGACTCAGCTAAAGCGGACGAGAAACAAAGACTGAGAAAGGAGGGACGGTGCTTCTTCTGCAAAGAGCAAGGACATCTCTCCAGGGATTGCCCTAAAAAGAAAGGGCAAAGCAATCCCAAACCGCCACAGCAGCCCAGGGCTAGAGCTAGCAAGAAGGAGGATGATGAAACCACGCAAGTCGGTGACGACGAGGACCCCATCCAGATGCTCAGGAGCATCAGAGCCAAAATTGGGAAAGGAGCCTTCAACGGTGCCTTGGATGGGCTGGTAGAAGAAGAGGATTTTTGAATGGCTCGACCCGTGCAGCCTGGGTGCGAGCCCGTCTTACTCAAATATGTCGTATCTCGAGAACCAATACACTGGACATTCCCCTATCGTTCACGAGTGCGACCAAGACGGCTGCCGAAAAAGCACTACTCGACAGTGGTGCTACAGAAAATTTTATCGACCCAAGAATGGTGGAGAAGCTAGGCCTGGGATCCATAAACCTCCAGGAACCACGAACGGTGTTCAACGTAGACGGAACGGGAATCAAGACGGTAAAATTACCAGCTACTGTCTCCTCAACATTCTCAAAGGACGCAAAGAAGCCGCCCAGATCTTCTATATCACAAACTTAGGCGAAGATCGGATCATCCTGGGATATCCCTGGTTACGGGAGTTTGACCCTCAGATCAATTGGAAGGAAGGAAAGATTCGAGGGCCACCTATCAAGTTATCCACCACCGGGCGAAGTTGGAAGCTGAAGTGGGCGGCTCAAAGGATGAAAATGTGTAAAACGAGTTTCAGTCAACAGTGGGCTCAACGAGAGGGAAAAGGGCAAAGCAAGGTAGCCGTGCCAGAGCAGTTCCAGAAGTACGCCAAGGTCTTCTCAGAAGAAGAGGCAAAACGCTTTCCCCCTTCACGCCCCGAAGACCTCGTTATCACGCTTCTGCCAGATGCCCCGAAGACAATCAACTGCAAGACATACAAATTAACGGCGGAAGAAAAAATCGATGAGGGCGTTTCTCACAGAGCAGCAAGATAAAGGATACATCACAAGGTCGAAATCCGCATGGTCCAGCCCTTTCTTCTACATCAAGAAGCAGGATGGGAAGTTGAGACCCGTCTATGACTACCGAAAAGTGAACGAATGGACGGTGAAAGGACGTGTATCCCCTTCCCCGCATCGACACCATCTTCGACCAAATGGGAGACGCCAAGCTAATGTCCAAGTTTGACATTAGAGATGGATATTACAACATTCGGATTCACCCGGACAGCCAGTGGATCACGGCAGTGAAAACGGACGAGGGGCTGTTTGAAGCCAAAGTCATGCCTTTCGGATTGTGTAACGCACCCGCCGCCTTCCAACGAATGGCAGACCGCATCTTTGCTAATCTGAAAAAGAAATACCCCCGTTGGGTTCACTGGTACCTGGACGACTTCCTCATCGTGACCCCTGACGACCCAGAACTGCACGATCAAATCACCAAAGAATACCTAGAAGTTCTGGAGAAGGAGTCACTCTTTCTGAAGCCGGAAAAATGTCAGTTCGCCAGAAGAGAGATCGAGTTTCTGGGGTACGTCATCGACCAGGGCACCATTCGCATCGACCCTAGCAAGAAGCACGGTCTAGCAGAGTGGCCACGACAACTGAAATCAGTACGGGAGGTCCGCAGTACGCTCGGAGTCTTGGGCTATCAACGGCAGTTCATCCCAGGATTTGCCAATGTTGCTAGACCCTGACTAACTTACTAAAGAAGACAACCAAGTTTGAGTGGACAGAGGAATGTACGCAAGCAGTGGATCGACTAATCAAGGCAGTCACTAGCGACCCGGTCCTACAGAGACCTAACTTGGCTGAACCATTTGTCTTAGAAGTCGACGCGTCACAATACGCTAGTGGAGCAATTCTCCACCAACCGGACAAGGATCAGAAGTTGCGCCCTGTGGGATATTACTCGCGAACGTTCAACCAAGCAGAGAGGAACTACGATATCCACGACCGGGAACTACTGGCAATGATCCGAGGTTTGGAACACTGGCGGCACCTTCTATTGAGCTCCCCGCACGTCATCACTGTCGTCAGCGACCACGCTAACCTTCAGTACTACCGGGAAGCGCACAAGATCAGTCGACGGGTGGCGCGCTACATCCCTAAGATGGCAGAATACAACATGAAGATTGTCCATCGACCGGGAAGACTAACAAGGCCGACCCATGTCACGACGACCAGGATGCGACCAGGGGAGAATGACCACGAGGATGTGCTAGTCTTACCCCCAGAGCTCTTTGTGCGCCTCTTTACGAAGAACAGTCATTAGAACAAGAAGTAGAGCGCGCTCAAGAGAAACATCAACAGCAGTTGGAAGAGTGGACGAAAACAGAAGGGTGCGAAAGCACCGGACACGCTTTGGGACCAAGTGGTATCACCACGACCGATTGGCGGTTCCAGAAGACCCCACGTGCACCGAAGCATTCTACAAATGTACCACGATCACAAGACGGCGGGGCATCCAGGGATCATGAGGACTTGGTCCACAATCGCTAAAGATTACTGGTGGCCCACGATGAGAACATTCGTCACCAAATACGTGCAGGGGTGTGCAACTTGTCAAAGCACCAAGAGCGCACAACCAGACCCAAGTCCCCTTGGTACCCATTCCCCCAACAAAGCTACGCCCCATATTCGACGATTGCCCTAGACCTGATCACAGACCTCCCAGAGTCACAAGGCTACGACAGTATTCTGACCATCACCGACCACGACTGTAGCAAGGCGGCATTCTTTATCCCTTGCAACAAAACCATCGACAGTGAGGGTCGCGAGATGCTATGCCAAAGAGGTGTTCCCCCATTACGGCCCTCCGAAGCGGGTGATCTCGGATCGCGATCCGCGCTTTGCATCAAAATGGACGAGAGAACTGTGTAGACAATTGGGGATTGACCAGAACATCAGTACGGCATACCACCCCCAGACAGATGGCCAATCGGAACGAACGAACCAATGGCTAGAACAATACCTGCGCGTCTATGGAAACTTCCAACAGAATGACTGGGTCAGCTGGTTGCCTCTAGCCCAGTTCGTCCACAACTCGTGGATCAATGAAACAACAAAACAAACCCCGTTCGACTTACTCATGGGACACACACCCACGGTATGGCAAACTGATAAGGAAGGGAAGATGCCAGCAGTAGAACGGCGCAAAGACTATCTGATGGAGAAACGTAACCAAGCGCGTCAAGCGATCCAAAGGGCGCAAGACCTCCTCCAGAAGCGGAATGTGCGAAAGAAGGGCAGACGAGCATATGAACCCTTCAAGGAAGGAGACCAAGTTTGGCTAGACGGGAAGAACCTCAAAACGTCGCATCCCTTCGCCAAGCTAGCTCCAAAAAGATACGGCCCATTCCCAGTGGTCCAGGTG
>WTXI01000261.1:0-50904 GCA_022376515.1 Lactifluus volemus
AACTGCAACTGGGCATCGTCAGTCTCCTCCTTATCAGCCTCGTTATGCCCCTCCACCTGGTCCTCCTCTGCCTCCCCGTCGTCCTCGCGCTACTTCTACATCTAGCGGTGCCGGATCTACGGCACCCCCCACGAGCGACGGCCATCTGACAACCAGGCCTACTCCAGGCCATCCCTTGCTACGCAGCAGACAGACGCTGTCCAAAATGTGTGTCACCTGTCTTATCCTGCTCTGCTCACCCATTCACCTGCCCGCTCGCTGCCCATGTCCTACTCACACGCATCTGACATCAAGGCCGCAACAAGAACTTTGACCTGTCTCACCCATGCCGCGCAGCGCGTCGCATTGGCCTCATTTGATGACATGATCAGCGTGTGGGATGCCATAACGGGAGAGATCGTGGCCGGCCCATTTTCTGGACACACCGATTCAGTCAATTGCATTGCTTTCTCGCCAGGTGGGCAGCATATCGCATCAGCATTGGACGATTACATGATTCGCATGTGGGACGCAACAACAAGACACATCATAGCAGACCCCTTTACTGGACACACAAGTCTGTGGCATTTTCGCCAGACGGGTGGCACATTGCATCGGCCTCGGATGATCACGCAATTCGCGTGTGGAACATGGCAAGTGCTGGGACCGCTTCAGCAAGCCCTTCATGAACGTGCTCGCTTCGAGCCTGTGTGGTAACCCAGGTGTTAGGAATGAGCGGTTCCTATGCTCTTGGTAGAGTCAGGTGGTTCAGGTAAACCTTAGCGACGTCAGTCGATAAGGGTCAGGTTTCAGGAAGTACTAAGTCAACAGTCACGTGACAAAGTATCAGCAGTAACTTGCAGCGTTACTGACAGCGTGTGAGACAGGGATCAGGAGTCTGAGAGTTCAGGAATGAAGTGTGAGGTTCTCAGAACAGTAAGCTCGTATTGTAGGCTTAAGTCCAAGCTGAAGAGCTAGGGCTCAAGTTGGGGTCCTTATATACATGAGCTACCCTAATCAGAATGAGTCATTGTGAGTCGTATAGTAGCAGTCATCGTGACTCATGGTGATGAGTCATAACGAGTCACCATGAGTCGAAGTCCTTGAGAGTCAGTATGAGTCATGCGGCTTATGTAATCGTACAGTACTCAGTCCGGATGCGAGAAGTATTTGTAATCAGTCATGTGAGACAAATTTACGTAAGGGAGGCAGTGACCATGTGACCGTGACATTACCTCCCGTCTTAGGGTGGTTATTCCACCAACCACTTTACTGCGATTCCCAAAAGTGAGCGTCCAGGTCATGGATGTCGTCGTAATCGTCATCGTCGTACCTCCCCCAGCTGTTCTTGTAGTCTTCGTTGTCCTTGGCTGCCTTGCTCCACGCGTCGGGACACTTAGCGCAATCGTAGAACTTGTGGGCCCAGCCAATTTTGCAGGGGCCGTGGAGCGGGCAGTTAGTGTGGGGGAAGTAACACCAGTCCTGACCGTGACCGCTCTTTCCGCACAGAGGGCACGGGTCTGGGTAGCAGCGGTGCTTCCTGGGGCTCTTGCGTGTCTTCTTGCCCTGCCTTTCTCGACTGCCCGCACCGCCACGAAGTCTCTCGTCGCGGTTGCACGACCACTCAGTGATGGCCCTCCCCCTGGTTTCGGCGTTGGGGACGGCGATAGGTGGTGAATTGGTTCTGGAGCATGGTGGGACGCGAAGGGAGGGGTCATCGCTGGCCACAAGGGGCATGATGCAGTCAAAAAAGCATGAGCACTGGAGGCGGCGCCTACAGTCCCTCATTTGCTGCGCTTGTACGCTGGTTTCGTGGTCTAGCTCTCGTTCCTGCTCCTGGATGTGGATCAGCTTCTGCTGTAGTGCCCTATACCTCTCTACCTCGGCCGTCAGTCTGGGGTCTCCGAGGTCTTTCAGGGCATCGTCGACCGTCCTCTTAAAGAGGTTGTGGATGCTGATGAGTTTTTCGTCGTCGACGGTCGACGATTTTCCCCAGACTGGGGCGCGTGCTGTGAGAGGGGCGCCGTAGGGTCTGTCGCCGTAGACAGTGAGTCCTTCGATGACCAGGTCGTCACGGTCAAGGTGATACTTGACGAATTCAGTGTGAACCCAGTTTCCGTCGCCGTCTCGTAGGGTGAACGTGTAACTGTTCGGGTCACACGGATTGTAGCGTTTAAAGCCCTCGGGGGTGTTTGTCAGCTCTCTGGCCGGAGGCGGTGGCGAGAGGCGTGGGATTTCTAGTTCTTCCTGTTTGACCACGGGCTCAGGAGGTGGGGATTGAACGTGGTAGCTGGGGGATCGCGGCGGTGATGGCGTGAGTGGGGGCAGGGTGCCCATGATGACTTTTGCAGCGTCCAGGGATTCCCCAGCCAGACAGAGGATTTCTTCGTGGACAGGGTCCACGACGGTGGGTGTATGGTAGGAGATCGCGGAGGAGTCAGACATTTCTTGTGAGGTATAGAGAGGAATGGGAGTGATGAAGGCGGAGCGGATGCTGACAACTTGAGGTTGGACGTCGTTCGTATTTATGCCCAGTTTGAGCGCCTTGGTCGGGTGTTTTCGGGTGAATTCTCTAATAAGGTCGGGGGCGTGTACGTTATCATAGGGTTCCCAGGTGTCTTCTGCCTCGCTGTAACCCTTCCATCTGATCCGATATTGAAGTTTCTTACGGCATATCCTCGTGTCCAACACCTGTTCGACTTCATATTCTTCTTGTTCATCGATAATGTCAGGTGGTGGTTCCTCGAGGTTTGCCCCATGTTCTTCCGTCTCCTTATACGGCGTTAGGAGGGATGCATGGAAGACGTTGGGTATCTTCCACGTTTTGGGGAGTTGGAGTTTGAAGACAACAGGTGACATAACTTGGGAGATAGGGAAGGGTCCATAGCGCTTATTGGCTAGTTTGGCTGTGGGGTGCGTTGTCTTGATGTTCTTCCCTTCTAGCCAGACCTTTTCGCCGTGTGTGAAGGGGTGGTAATGACGTTGGCCCTTCTTCCTTTCACCAAGTCTCTTCATGGTATTCTGTGCCGCTCTGATGGATCTTTGCGCCTGCTCCCTTACGCGTTTCAGGGTGCTTTGTCTATCCTCCAATAGGGGGACGGTTGTGGTGACAGGTTGGTTTGGGAGTGACGGTGTGTGTCCCATGAGGAGTTCATAGGGGGTTTTGCCCGTTGTTACATTGGGCCAGGAGTTGTGTACATATTGCGCCGTGGGGAGCCAGTCCGCCCAGTCATCTTGGTCGTAGTTCGTATAGATTCTGAGGTATTGCTCCAGTGACTGGTTGGTGCGTTTGGATTGTCCGTCTGTCTGGGGGTGGTATGCTGTGCTGATGTTCTGTTCTATCCCCAGCATGTCGCATAGGCCAGTGGCGAATTTTCCTACGAATCTGGGGTCCCTATCCGAGATGATTCTTCGCGGGGCTCCATAGTGGGGGAAGACGCTCGTGACGAACATCTTGGCTACTCCCAGTGCGTTGACTTTCTTTGTGCAGGGTAAGAAGATTGCCATCTTTGTGCAATCATGATCAGTGATGGTCAGGATAGAGTCAAATCCATTTGACTGTGGTAGATCTACGATTAGATCCATGGCTATTGTTTCGAACGGATTGCTTTCAGTTCTGGTGGTAATGGGGTAGATGGGTACTTTTGGTTTGGTGGTGCGGCTTTTTGTGGCCTGGCATGTCGCGCATCCCTGTACGTAGCTCTTTGTGAAGTTTTTGACATCTGGCCACCAATAGTCACGTATGATGAGTTGGATGGTTTTGAAAATTCCGGGGTGGCCCGCCAGTGGGTGGTCGTGGTATCTAGTGAGCACCTCCCGTCTTAGGTCATTGTCTTCCACGACAATGGGTAGGTTGTCCCAGTACCAGCGGCCTTCATGTTCGTGGATGCGGGGGTGTAATTTTTGCCAGGCTTGCAGGGTATCCTTGTTCTGTTCTTGGCTTGGAAGATGCGGTCTTCCAGTGAGGAGAGGGATATGGCATAGGCGAAGACTTCGTCTGGGAGCACTGTGATGTCCTCGTTGTCGTCCTTTCCCTGGTTGTAGTCTGGTCGTCGTGAGAGGTGGTCTGCCTTATTAAGGGCCCCTGGTTTGTGGATGAGTTTGTAGTTATATTCCGCTAATCGTGGAATGTATCTGGCCACTCGTTGGTTTATCTTGTGCGGGTGTCTGTAATACTGCAGATTTGCGTGGTCTGTGAAGACCAGGACTTCGTGTTCCGCACCCAGGAGTAGGTGGCGCCAGTTCTCCAGCCCTGCGACAATTGCGTAGAGCTCTCTGTCGTAGATTTCCCAGCCCGTTGCGTCTCATCCAGCGTTTCTGAGTGGTAGGCCACAGGGTGTTGCCTTCTTCGCTGTCTCTCTGGTAGAGGATGGCCCCAATCGTGTACTGTGAGGCGTCCACTTCCAGTTCGAACTGTTTGGTGTGGTCTGGACGGTGCAGGACTGGGTCGTTGGTGACGATCTCGATGAGTTGGTTTAGCGCGTCTGTGCATTCCTGGGTCCATTTGAATGGTTGGTTCTTTTTCAGTAACGTTGTAAGGGGCTTCGCAATGTGTGCGAAGTGGGGATGAATTGTTGTTGGAATCCCAGGACGCCTAACGTACTATGCACTTCTTTGACGGTTGAGAGTTGTCTGGGCCAAGTCCTTAGCCCGTTTCGTTTGGTGGGGTCTATGCGTATCGTTCCGTCTTTAATCACGACTCCCAGGTACTCGACTTCTGTCTGCTCGAACTCGCATTTCGAGAGTTTGAGGTAGAGGTCCTGTTTTGCTACTTGTTCTAGGAGGAAGTTCATCACCTCTCTATGGAATACTGGGTCGTTGTGCGTGGCCACCAGGTAGTCGTCCATGTACCCGTGGCACACGTCACTGCCGTACTTGTCTTTTACTGGTTTTAGGGTTCTGTCCGTGAGTCGTTGGAACGTCGCGGGGGAGTTTGTGAGACCGAAGAGCATGACGTTTGGGTGAAACAGTCCTAGGTGTGTCTTGAAGGCGGCTTTCCATCGGTCTTCTTCCTTGATTCTGACGTTGTGGTAACCAGAGCGTACGTCCAGCTTTGAGAAGAGTTCTTTTCCTGCTAGGTCCTCCATGATTTGTTCGATACGTGGCATAGGGTAGACGTCGCGGATCGTCCAGGAGTTGACTTCTCGGTAGTCCTGGACTGGCCTCAGTTCTCCGCTTTTCTTTTTGACGAAGAACCACGGGGTGGACCATGGCAAGTTGGATCGTTCGATGTAGTTTTTTTCTTCGTTGTCTTTGATCCATTTCTCTGTGGCTTCCTTCTCTACGCGCGTGAGGGGGAAGACTTTGCAGTCTATGACGTCCGGTGCTCCTGGTTTGAGCTTTATGGCGTGGTCTTCTGGTCTTGCTGGTGGGAAGCGTTTTGCGCGTTCTTCTGAGAAGACGTGTTCCCACCTTTGGTACTGTGGGGGGAGTTTTTGCTCCTTTCTTTGTTCGTCCTGTGCTTCCTGTGCCCATTGCTGGGCGATGTTTGTCCTTGAGACAATGATGACTTCATCCCCTTCCTCGTACTCCGGGCTGGTGATTACCCGGTTGACGACTAGGTTTTGTTGTCTGCGGCGCATGTGTTCATACCACTTTGCCTCAAATTTAAGTTGTGGTCCGTGCAGCATCCGCTTCGTCCAGTCTATCTGTGGGTTGAAGTCTCTGAACCAGGGGTATCCCAGGATGATTTGGTCCATGCCTAGGTTCGTGATGAAGAATGTCTGGACTTGTTCCTTGTCGCCTTGTCTGACTCGGAGTTCGCAGTAGTGAGTGAGCATGCCTGCCACGTTCTGTGATCCGTCCGCGTTTGTAACTTTCCTGGGGGAGAGGAGTTTCTGTTTCTTCACGCATAGTGCGTCTGCCGTTCTTGAATCCATGAGGTTCTCCATAGCTCTGCTGTCTAGGAGGGTTTTTACTTCGGCCGTGAGTCGCATCGAGTCATAAGGAATGTCTAGGATTATCGCGTTCTGACTTTGACTATTGACATGACACAACTGTACCGCTCGCACCCAGGCCGTCGGGTTTGAGCGATTTAAAAACCCTCGTCGTCTAGCATTTGTTCTAGGAGTGCCCTCCTTTCTTCCTGTGGGAGGCTCCTCATGTTTCTGCGGATCGCATCGTGGTCGGTTTGGGACGGTGCAGGTGTGGGTGTGGTAGATGCCGTCGCTTGATCGGTTGTTACCTGGTTCGTCTGTGTTTGCGTGGTAACTTGATTTGTTTGCCACGGTTTCTTCTTTCCTTGCTTCTTTGGACAGGTCTTTGCCATGTGGCCAGTGTTCTTGCAGAAGAAGCACGCGCCTCTCTTCATGCAGTCGGCCTTTTCTTCCACCGTCATAGCATTGACGGCGACTCCGTCTACGTCCATGGTGTTTTCGTCACGTCGTCCGCCATTGTGATATCTCTGTGCTCTGTCGCGCATGCTCCCTTTGTTCTTGTCTTTGAGGTTCTTGGCTCTTTTTCCCCAATGTGCGTCCCATTCTAACCATTTCTGGTGGTGGGCTCTGGCGGCTGCGATGCACGCGCCAAGTGTATTTGGTTGTGGGGTGACGTGTTCGAAGATGGCTTTGTTTAGTCCGTGGGGTAGTCCATCCCTGAACATGAGGATGGTTCCCTTGTCGTCTGGGTTTCGTCGAGCTCGTCATACCAGTTCTTGGAAGTCGGATGTGTAGATATCTAGCTTTCCATCGTTCATCTTTAGGGCCGCAAGTTCCCTTTCCGCATTCTGTTCTTCGGCAGTATCTTCAAAGGCGCTTTCAAAGGCTGCCTTGAAGAGTGTCCATAATTGTTCATCGTTTACGCCAATCGGGTTGTGGAAGCGGTTCGTGACGTCGTCTAGCCATTCTAGCTGCCCTTCCACCCAGTTGTTGACTTTCGGTCCGCAGATGTACATGAGGCACTGGGTGACTCTCTGGTAGGGGGTGGCTAGGTTGATGTTGAATTTATTGACGCAGTAGTAGAGGTTCCATTGGTTCATGAATTATTGTGCATCACTTCTGTTGCCGTTGAAGACCATTGGTGGCTTTCCGGTGGGTGGCCCGTTTACAAATGCGTGTGGTAGGGCGGCTGGTTGTACATATCCTCCCTGAGGTGGGCCCCCTCCAGGTGGGCCTCCTCCGGGTGGGCCTCCTCCAAGGTATTGATTATGTCCCCATGGATCACGCTGACGTCTGGACGGTCCGGGGAGGGGTCCCTCATTTCTGAAGGCTATGTTAACTGCCACTGGTTCAGTCATTGTCGTCAGGACTTGTATTCCTTCGGCCAAGTCTGTATATGGGGTCGTGTTGTTCTGGTGTTAGTAGGATGCTGGGGACCTTATTTCTTCGTCTGGTTTGTCTGTGTCGTCCTCTATTCCAGGGGCGCTTCTGGGTGCGCTAAGTGCCCTATTGTTGGGGTGCTGGGCGTCGGTTTCTCTCCACCATCCTACTTCAGGGTCTTCTCGTAGAAGGGCCAGATTTGGGCAAGTCACTAGTCTTCCTTCTCCGTCCCTCAGCAGTAGGAACCATCGGTCATTGATGAATTCTATGGGGCAGGTGCTGCCTTCGTGTGCCACTGAGTAATGTCATTCTGTGGGGTTCCAGAATATGCCGCCCTTTACATGGGCCGGCAAGTCGTCGGTGAATCGTACTGAGACATGGACCAGTGTCTCGTCATCTATGAATACTGCATTGATAAGTGTCGCAGCCATCGCGGGTACACTATCGTTCTTCTCTGCTGCGCTGTCCAGGCGGTAAGGCTAGAGTCTGTTCGTGGTATAACACTCGCGTCGGTTCGTGTCCCTCCTAGAGATTTGAGGAGCTTGGACTTATGTTAGGAACGAGCGGTTCCTATGCTCTTGGTAGAGTCAGGTGGTTCAGGTAAACCTTAGCGACGTCAGTCGATAAGGGTCAGGTTTCAGGAAGTACTAAGTCAACGGTCACGTGACAAAGTATCAGCAGTAACTTGCAGCGTTACTGACAGCGTGTGAGACAGGGATCAGGAGTCTGAGAGTTCAGGAATGAAGTGTGAGGTTCTCAGAACAGTAAGCTCGTATTGTAGGCTTAAGTCCAAGCTGAAGAGCTAGGGCTCAAGTTGGGGTCCTTATATACATAAGCTACCCTAATCAGAATGAGTCATTGTGAGTCGTATAGTAGCAGTCATCGTGACTCATGGTGATGAGTCATAACGAGTCACCATGAGTCGAAGTCCTTGCAAGTCAGTATGAGTCATGTGGCTTATGTAATCGTACAGTACTCAGTCCGGATGCGAGAAGTATTTGTAATCAGTCATGTGAGACAAATTTATGTAAGGGAGGCAGTGACCGTGTGACCATGACACCAGGTGGTTTCACCTCCACGTTGAGCCAGAGCCGCTCATTCCAGTGTCCGTTGCCTGCGTTCAAGCCCACCTGCGATGTTAAGGTTCCAAGTGGGACCTTTGTACGAAGTGTACATTCGTTCGTGAAGTCAAGAACTAGACTTGCAAGACGTGCAAGTCAAGATCAGAGGTTCGATAAAGACGAGACTTAGTAAACGACTAAGTCAAGAGCGTTTCAGAGGTCAAGGGCTTTGGGCTTGATAAGACCAAAGTGTCAAGAAGTCGAAGAGCGTGATGTCAAGAGGGTTCTCTCAGGTCTGATGCTTCTAGGCAAGCAAGGTTCTAATAGATAGAAGACTTGGATTGCGAAACAAAACTGAGACTTAAGGTCTCTAGGGCGGAAAGTACAGGGTTTATATAGAGAAGAATGAGGCTATGTACACAGCCGTAGGGGCTGTGACCTTCGTACAGCTTTCAGGGTTTGAAACATGTTTCAGGAATCAGCGAGTCATCCTGTGCATGTGGCTGTTACTTGCGGCTATACGGTGCTGTGTGAGGCTGTACTGTGAGAGAAAATAAGTAAGCGATCTGAAACAAAGCGATCGGCAGTCCATTCGCATAAGCAAGGGAGTCAGCAGAAGTGAGTTAGCAGTCCGAAAATGTATAGTATGAGTCAGCGAACACGTGTTAGTCCATAACATGCGAAGCTCGATGTGGTCCGTCTATTCCTTCAAATTCTTGTTCATGCGCTTGCTGAGTGTCCTACGAAGGAGATGGTACACATCCTGGTGACCTTCCTACCGCCCCCAGGAACGCCTCAGATTGCGGCCCACGCCATCGATACCCAGCTTGTATCCCCGAACCCCTACGCTTGCCCTGCCACCTGGGGCAATGCCCCTGTGCTGCCTCCTGTGTGTGTTGTCTCACTGCCTGCCAGATGCCCTGGCATTGTCCATCCTGTCATTCAGTATCACAGTGCATAGATAGTCATGTTGTAGTAGTTAGTTGTCTCTGAAATATATTCATTTGATGGCTAAATTCTTGTGTGATTGAAAATAATGTTTTGAAAGCAATTTAGCACTGTATGAATTGTGCTTAAGTTGTGCTTAACATCACTTAGGCCTTGTACGGCTGCGTGTGTAAATTGAGATTACGGTTAATCTCAAGTTACGTTGCCGTGTTGCCGAAGCTGAGCTTGAATTACTAGCCAGGAAACCCCAACCCTAATCTTCGAAAGTTTGTATTCATGTCATGCACCCATATAAGGCAGCTTTAGGCTATCAACAGGGTTTCACAGCCGATGTCTTGCTTGTCCCGGCTAACACTTGGTAGAACGTAAAACGTGTGGAAGGTCCATGAAGTGATTTCAAATTCAAATTCAAATTTCAAATACAGTGACTATTCGAGTTCTGCGCCCCCATTATCATTCAGCACCCCCATTATCTCCCGCGTTATCTCCCACCTCTGCCAGCATTTGGTTGTACAGAGAACGCCTGAGGTGTGGAGGGGCCTGCAAAATTCCCTCTGAAATTGCAGGAGGTCGGGTTATCAGCATGTTCAACAATTTGAGTTGCTGTTCCTCTGTGAGAGAACCATCAGCAGTGACAACGTTGATGGCCTGTTCATGCGCAGTAAGTTGTCGTGTTTTGATGGACATGTCAATGGAGTCGACGAGTTTGTGGAGTATGGATTGCAGTCCATACATAGCGATGGGAGGTGATTGCACCTTGGGAAGCCTTTGCGATGATGTGTCAGGAGTGGATGCAGCAGGAGAGGATGTGGCGGCAGTGGAAGGGGGCAATGTCGTGGAGAGAAAACGAGATTGTTGGGATTGATTATCAAGAGGTTCATCATCTCGGGCAGAACACCTTTGTCTGGTGGTTGATGGACCGTCGCGTGACGGGTTCATACTGGTATCACTGTTTTGGTCACAATCTTCTTGGGAATGCAGAACCAGCTTCAACGGACTTGGAGAAAGGAGGTCGTGGCGATTATTGACATCGGGCTCGTGGGGGAAACCAGCGATTTCACGGTGTCCTTTTGCAGATGATCCAGGCGGGAAGATTGCCTGGACCTTATCATAGTACTCCCAACCTGAGTTTCGGAACGGTTTGATGTGTGGGTTCTAAAACATGGTCAGACACTATATGAAAATGATATCAAAAACTTACCTTCCCGACATATGTGTCCCATACTGCCCCAGCGTCATCCCCTTCGATATTGGCGCCATGCACATTGTCCCAGTGCATTCCAGAAGCATCCTTGAGCCTCTCAATCGTGGTTGAGATGGACTTGAGCTGGGGTTAAAGAGAAAAGGTGAGGGTGGAAGAAGGAACAAGTGATATAGGCAAGCTCACTTGTTGCCACTTCATCCTGCAATGTTTAGCCTGCTTGGAAGGACCTGATTCCAAGTAGGGTCCAATGGTGATCGCAGCATTTTTGAATGTTGCGTCCTTGAAATTTCCTGCCCCTCCCTGTTATGGACTGACACGTGTTTGCTGACTCATACTATACGTTTTCGGACTGCTGACTCATTTCTGATGACTCCCTTGCTTATGCGAATGGACTGCCGATCGCTTTGTTTCAGATCGCTTACTTATTATCTCTCACGGTACAGCCTCGCACAGCACCGTACAGCCGCAAGTAACAGCCACATGTACAGGATGACTCGCTGATTCCTGAAACATGTTTCAAACCCTGAAAGCTGTACAAAGGTCACAGCCCCTACGGCTGTGTATATAGCCTCGTTCTTCTCTATATAAACCCTGTACTTTCCGCCCTAGAGACCTTAAGTCTCAGTTTTGTTTCGCAATCCAAGTCCTTCTATCTATTAGAACCTTGTCTTGCCTAGAAGCATTCGACCTGAGAGAACCCTCTTGACATCACTCTTCACGACTTTTTGACACTTTGGTCTCACCCTGAGCCCAAAGCCCTTGACCTCTGAAACGCTCTTGACTTAGTCGTTTACTAAGTCTCATCTTTATCAAACCTCTGATCTTGACTTGCACGTCTTGCAAGTCTAGTTCTTGACTTCACGAACGAACGTACACTTCGTACAAAGGTCCCACTTGGAACCTTAACACTCCCCCCTCGGAGCGATGTTCATATAGAAAATCAACAAGGGCGGTTATCTCTGATGTTGTCCATAAAACCCTCTTTTTGGGGTGCTGAGACGACTGAGACTGAGACAGAGACATATATTGAGCGGTGTAGTCAGAGCAGAGAGCAACAAGGAGGAAAAGCGAAAGGAGGCGAGTTTTTCGGAGACGTTGAAAAGCCTCGTCTTCATCCATTGTTGATAGTGGCAAGTGGCCTAGTGCAATTTATTCACACACTAGCTTCTAAAAAAATTTCTGGCATATGCCAGCGGACTTCATAATTTGCCTACTGAGATTCGCCTATACCTGTTAAGGTTCCAAGTGGGACCTTTGTACGAAGTGTACGATCGTTCATGAAGTCAAGAGCGAGACTTGCAAGACGTGCAAGTCAAGATCAAGGGTTCGATAAAGAAGAGACTTAGTAAACGACTAAGTCAAGAGTGTTTCAGAGGTCAAGGGCTTTGGGCTCAGGGTGAGACCAAAGTGTCAAGAAGTCGAAGGACGTGATGTCAAGAGGGTTCTCTCAGGTCTGATGCTTTCTAGGCAAGCAAGGTTCTAATAGATAGAAGACTTGGATTGCGAAACAAAACTGAGACTTAAGGTCTCTAGGGCAGAAAGTACAGGGTTTATATATAAGAAGACAAGGCTATGTACACAGCCATAGGGGCTGTGACCTTCGTACAGCTTTCAGGGTTTGAAACATGTTTCAGGAATTAGCAAGTCATCCTGTGCATGTGGCTGTTACTTGCGGCTGTACAGTGCTGTGTGAGGCTGTACCGTGAGAGAAATAAGTAAGCGATCTGAAACAAAGCGATCGGCAGTCCATTCACATAAGCAAGGAGTCAGCAGAAATGAGTCAGCAGTCCGAAAAATGTATAGTATGAGTCAGCGAACACGTGTCAGTCCATAACAATACCTATCCTGTCTAATTTAATCATCCAAATTAAGGAGACGCCTTTCCCAATGTATCTGTCGATACTGCTCCCACATTGCCCTCGCAATCAGGTCTCACCTTGCCTCTGCACCATGCGCCCCTCCATCACCATCGGCGGGTACTTGTGGTTGAATGTCTTTACCACCTGGGTCACTGGTATCTGGAATATTGTCATCCCCAGGCAACTCCCCTTCGTCACGGTCATGTGCGAGAATAAAATTGTGTATGCAACACAGGGCCACTGGAACACGAACCTGGACATTCATGTTGTAAGCGGGTGGTATAAGGAGGATCCTGAACTGCTTTTTCAACACCCCAAAAGCGTGTTCAATGACATTTCGTGCTGAGGCGTGACGAAGATTGAAGAGCTCTTTGTGGTCTGCAGGTCTGGGGAGGGCAGGGTCAGTGTAAAGAAACCAGAGAAAACTGTAGATACGCACCGCAAGTGCGCACGTCCCCACTCAGCAAGATGGTAGCGGACTCTGCAATAAGGGGTAAGAAGTTCGTTGCAGAGCGGGTATCCAGCATCCGCGAGGTAGTACCTGCCCTCGGGTATGAACAAGAAACGCCCCTCACGGGCGGCCTCGTAAACGCAAGCATCGGTTGCTGAGCCCTCCCAGCCAGCATATGCAAAGTAGAATCTGAGGTCAAAGGAGACAGTAAATAGACAGTTTTGAGAAGTGAAACCCTTGCAGTTTCGATGAGCTGTAGATTCTTGAGAAGGTGGGTGGCAAGGAATATGGCAACTGTCGATTGCCCCAATCGCATCTCGGAAAAAAGGGAAAAACTTGGGATTGTTCTTGATTTGCCTGGGCATTCGATGATGGGCAGAAGGCTGCTGCACGTAACACGTGTAGAATGGGGGCGATGAAAAAACATTGAGCATCCTTCGAAAATACCTGGAATATTCAGTCATAAAAGTGAAGATGAAAGGAATAATGTTACGGTTATGCGGGCCGTCCGGCCCATTCCTTACTGTTTTCTGTCTGATTTTCGACTTGTGTTGTGACCTAGGATCCCTTTCCTTAGCCAGCCCCCTTCTGTCTGCTTCTAGGGGCTGTGCATCGCCGTTTTGGACGTGTATTTGACTCAGGGATCATGACTCAAATCTTGAGTCAGCGTTCTTGACTCAGATCTTGAGTCAGACGCACTGAGTCAGTTCTTGAGTCATCAGAACTGACTCAGGTCCTTAGTCAACAGTTTTGACTTCGCTACTGTACTGTGACCTTTGTAGGATAGTTGGCTGGCCCTCTGTACGCATAAATAGGGCCCTGTAGACGAGCTAAAGCCCCAGCTTCAGCTTCGTCTAGAATCGCAGTTCATTGTCTCCTGCTCACACTCGCATCGCATCTTCCTCCTCTCTTCTTGTGAATCCCTTCTTCGTACCTTGATCTAGGTACTTCGCGCCACAATCAGACATCTGTGAACTTGTTCCATTTCCGTGCAACAAGTCCCCAGACGCCTGAACCCTAATACGAACGCGCTGTGAGAAGTAGTCCCCACTTCTCACCCCACGTCCGCCCTCGAACCTTAGTTCAACCTCTCACGAGTGTCCTTGGAAGGCGAGCATCTCTTGCATTCCAAATACACTCGCGCCCGTGTTGCGGTTGAACCTACACATCGTCATTAACCCATCTGCCACTGTCTATCCCTTTTGGGAACGGTAACTCCGACCATCGCGTGCGCCGGTCCGCTAGTCTGTCTCGCGCGATACAGACACCCAGAGTTCGCACAGTCAAGTCTACTCCACACAGGACCTTGCCTGCACGTGCTAGAATCGACTATTTGGTGTTGCTAGTCTTGTCCGACTCGCCACAGCAAATAGCCAACCAGAACGACGCTCACTTCGAGCCACGGTCCCTGCGAACCGTGACAAATAAACTCACTTGGATATTGTATCTGATGACCGCTGAAACCGTTCCCTTACATGCCTGACAGTCAAGCCAGTCACAGAAGAATAGAGAAAGATCGCAAGTTGTTCTTCAAGCGAAACATATTTTGATCCCTGGTGGCCCATGACTTGAAGTTCGGAGATGAGTTGATCAAATACGTGGTGATGAACGCCAAGCTCGCAACGAATGCACTCTGGATGGCCGGCCAGCAGTTCCAAGACCCAGGCCTCTCCGGTGAGGGCGGATGTGTGATATGGCTGTTTGAATAGTTGCAGTTGGAGATCCGAGACAATGAGAATAACACAAGCAGCAACTATGGCGAGTTGCCGGAAGCGGTGCATGCGCAATTCCACATCCATGCGCAAGACACGAAGTCAGAGGGGGGATGGGGGATGTGGGTCTTATTCCAAGTCGCATACATTTCAAGTTCCGTCAGGCGCCCCTGGCATGCGGGAACTGGCACACGTGAACTGCCTCAAGGTCCACCTCAAGGTCCTTATTGTCGCTTAAGAATTCAAATTCTGCCAGCGCCAGGGGCGAGTGTCTTAAGCGAAGGTCATATGAAAATTTTAATATAAACCAGAAGATGCCTTATATGGGTGCATGACGTGAATACAAACTTTCGAAGATTAGGGTTGGGGTTTCCTGGCTAGTAATTCAAGCTCAGCTTCGGCAACACGGCAACGTAACTTGAGATTAACCGTAATCTCAATTTACACACGCAGCCGTACAAGGCCTTAGATCAAGCAGATTGTGCTTAATTAAGCACTGGGGTGGCGTTAACCTGCTTAATCGTTTTGTGCTTAATTTGTGCTTAACGTGCTTATTAAGCACGTTAAGCACACATTAAGCAACATGGACAATTGCTGATGCTGGAAGGGCAGCTAGAATGGCTAGATGACGTCACAAACCGATTCCACAACCCGATCAGTGTAAACGACGAACGGTTGTGGACACTCTTCAAGGCAGCTTTCATCAGGAAAACCTATAATTTGCTTAAGTGGTGATTAACATTGCTCAATGTGCTTAATCTGAATTTTAAGCACATTAAGAGCCAGTTAAGAAACATGGGATTAAGCACAGGTAATACCACCTTGTTGCTTAATTAAGCACATTCAGCTTAATTAAGCTAATTAAGCAAGATCTAAGTAACATCAAGCATTTTTCACATTTTTAACTTTTCATCATAATTTCAAATTTTCAAATCAAATATAAGGCTCAAAATTTATATATTCAAGATAAAACTACAACATTAATACTGGGACTAATCTACAGGCTTTGGTGCAAGGGGTGGGACTGCAGGGCCACAGGAGGTGGTGGTGGCAGTGTCAGAGGCATGGGACGCAGGAGGTGCGGCAGGGTGCAGGAGGCGCAGAAGGCAGGAGGGGGTGTGGGGCGCGGGGCGCAGGAAGCACAGGAGAAGCCGCGGCGTGGGAGATAAGCGGCGCAGAAGACAAGGGAGGTGCAGGAAGCACAGGGGAGCCCGCAGCACAGGAGGAGGAGGGGGCGAAGGCAGAGGAGGCAAAAAAAAGGTTAGGACACATTGGGGCAGAGCAGGAAGCGTACAACGTACTGGGGAGGAGGCACAGAAGGCACGGCGCAGGCAGCGTGCGCCGTGGACCCCCGCAGCCTGTTCCAGGAGAGTGTGAGAGGCGCAAGGTGCGCAGGAGGCACGGGGGTTGCAAGGGGCACGGGAGGCGCGGGGGAAGTGGCGCAGGAAGTGGTGTTCCAGGCAGCAGAGGCGGAGGAGGAGAGGAGGAGGCAAAAAAAAATTAGTCAGGAAGCATTGGGCGGGGGCTGGGCAATGTGACAACATACTAGGGAGAGGTGCAGAAGGCATCGGTGCGGGCAGCGTGATACTGCAGACTGCCTGTGGATCCTGGAGGAGGCGAAAGCGGTAGGGGAGGCGCAGGCACAGGAAAAAAAGAACATAACAACGTGACAGAGGCAGAGGCAGAGGCAGAGGCAGAGAGGAGGCGGAGGAGGCACAGCGTTGAAACGAGTAGCAATGAACTTTTCAACGTGAGAGGAACAGGGCTAGCATTGGGGCAGGGCAATTTGACAACACAATCAAGAAGCAGTGCAGGAATGACATGGGGACAGGGACAGAGGAAAGGATGGAAAGAGGCAGCAGACATGAAAACGATGAGGCACGAAAATCAACATCGTGCAAACAGTGGTAAACAAAACCACGTGGTTGCTGCACGACTTAGTGAAAATTTTGCAACTTGGCATAATTTCATGACTTAGCATATTTTTTGGACTTCAGTTAGATTACATAAATTATTTTCGTTTGCTTAGCACACAATTAAAAGGTGCTTAAAATTCTCTTAAGTTGCTTAAACTATTTGTTTACTTAACATGATTTAAGTTTGCTTAGGTTTCATTATTAGCCATGATAAAACCTGCTTAGTTGTGCTTAATGTGGATTAATGGGTTTAATGTGCTTAACGTGCTTAAGCAAGAAAAAAAAGAAATTTTTTATTAAGCAGAGGACAGTAATCAAGATCATTAAGCAAAAGTAAGCAGTGATAAGCACCATAATCACTGTAAGAAAAATATCATGTTTTCCTGATGTAGTAGAGCTCACCACTGTGTAGGATTGTTATTTATTCTGTAATAAGATAATAACATGTAGTTCACACCACACTAGGCAGAATACAAAAGCAACTAAGGTCCATGTTCACAACACACTACAAGCTAATGCTATGAAGAACTACTCCTCATCACTAAAGATGATATTCTCCCACTCCTTTGTTGCTGACTCCACTTCAACGTCATCAACAACTATGTTCTGTATGGCAGGTTCTGTATCAGCCTTAGCATGCTTACTATGCACAGTAGTTAGTATAAAGAAGACATGAGAAACAAAGTACATACTGTCCAACCTTGAGGAGGCATTGGCAAAGACAAGGGATGATGGCCATTTTGTCAAGGCTCAGAAGGGCCTTGGTGCTCGACGTGAGCTGTAGTCACGAGACCTAGTCCAACAAGGGCTAGCGTCGAGTGACACTTAAGGTTGCTTTGGGTTTGCTGACTAACTGAGGGCACGTGAGGCCTGTCACGTGACCGTGGGATACTTGATGGTAATGTAACGGATGACTAAGCTGCAGTCATCACGAGACTTAGTCTGACTAATCAGGGTTCAGGGTTCTATGTCCCACTGGCTCTACTCAGGAGGAGGGCGTCGCGCTGACGGATGCACTCCTAGTATTGTCAATGATCTCTAGGGCCCCTCTCTGGTAAGGCAAGGACTAATCCTCCTAACACACTGAGGTTAGGGAGGGAGACTTAAGAGATGAGAGGGGAGACCGGGAGGTCTTTGGAAAGGGGGGGGAGATGGTGGTTCTGATTGAAGACGAAGTGAAGACTAAAGACAAGGGGCACTGAAAGTGCTGGCTTATATACTACTGGGGTGTGACGCTTACTAAGGGAGTCTCAGGGATGTCACATAGGGTGACATCACGATATAATATAGATAGGGGTGGATCGTGATATCATCGAGATAGGATCGAGATGTATCGAGATTATCGAGATCCTTGGGGTAATCCTGGGACTGCGCTGGAATGATGTCAGGGTCACATCGGGGTAATCTCAGGGGAACTGTATTGTAACTGAATCTGTATAGTACTGTATAGTAGTTATGTAAGCGAGATCAGATCGGGGATAGATCGAGCATCACGTGTCTTCACTTGTTTACTTAGCTGTGTCCTTGTTTGTTCTTGTTGTTTATATGGCTTAAAAATGGTTTGAATTTCCCACGGTTGCAAGTGGTACTTTTCTGAACGTCATGTGACGGTGGAAACCATAACACGTTTCCTTGGTTCATGCTGCTAGTGTTGTCACGGCTCGGCTCAGCTCGGTTTTGGCTCGGCTTCAACCATTTTTAGTAATTCGTGCCAAGCTGAACCGAGCCGAGCCGATTCAACTGTGCGGCTCGGCTCAATTCAGCTTGCAAGCCACTTGAGCCGTTCTAATTTCCTCTTTTGGGGTGATGACCATTGTTGGAAAAAACCCTTAGCCACCATCAACAAGGCATCACTTGGCACTTGCATCATTAGCTTCCCCGACACATCTCTACTCTGGGCATGCCTGGGCATCGTTTGCAAGCTCAATTTCATGATCCGGGAATGGGGTTCACAGCCCTAGAGGAGAGTGGTGGTAGGTCCCTCTTGGTTATGATCAATTATCAGAGCGAACTAAAGTGGTACCTTCACAGACTACAAAAACACCGTCAGGATCATTGATGAGCCTGATTACACAGTTGAGCTCGACCCAAGTGCTCCTGAAGCCGATGTAAAACGCACTGCTAAGGAAGCCCTCAAAATATATGGGCGAATCGATGTCCTCGTCAACAATGCTGGATATTTTAAACCCGGTGCTGTGGAAGAGCTCCGGTTAGTGTTTGATCCTTTCGTTCGGGCCCTTCAAGTGGATTTCAAGCCTGTAATTAATTGCTGCATGATTTAGGCCCAAAGACATCCACGCACAGTACCAGATGAATGTATTTGGACCCATCGCGATCATTCAGGCATTGCTGCCTTCATTCCACGCGCAAGGGTACGGCCACATCTTGAACATATCCTCTATGGCGGGCTTCGTGAGACAGAGTTTTATCGGGGCTTACAACAGCTCCAAGGCAGCACTTGACTTGTTCTCGGAGACGCTCGCGCTAGAAGTCGCACCCTTTGGTGTAGTGTTGCGGGGCTCGACGAGCCGGAGCTAGCCGAAGCCGAGCCCCCTTTAGCCATGGCATTGGCTTGCCAAATTTAGCCGAGCCACCTTAGCCAGAACCTTTAGCTAAGGCTAAGCCGCTTAGCCTTAGCTAATGGTTCCGGCTTACGGAGGGGAGCCCTCGGCTTGGAGCTCGTCACACTCATTTCCAAAGTACCTGTGAATCTGTGATACATGGCATGGCGGTGATGCCACCCCTTCAATGTCCAACAAACTCCAACCTAAGTGCCACGGGCCCACGGCCCACAGGCTACAAGAACAGTAACAACAAGCCAAACACGTTGCACGTCACATGCAACGTGTCTACACAGCGCTACAAGCCTACAGCGAAAGGAACAACTAAAATATCGTGGTACAAGTCACAAACACGCCAATGACGGCCTATCACCCACTCAACATTGAATGATCATCTCGCGGCCCTTTGAACGACGAACGTAAACTGCACATTCTTGTTTGTCAGCCTCGGGGGTCGGGGACTCGGGGTCGGGACAAACAAAAGTACTTACATTTGGTCGCTGGATGGTGAGGAGGATTTGCTGAATGAAGCAAAATGAATGGAATCAGGAGCTGAGCTGCCCAAGCATTGCGTGAGGAGTGTGTGGAGGTAGCTGTACTGTGGCTTCTGGTCGAAGTTGAGTGATCGAATGTACTGCGCAAAAGTGTGGAAGGGTGCAGGTAGGCCGAGGCAAAGAGTTTCGGCCGAGGCAATCTTCTTCTTGAGAACAGCTGCTCCACGTTTCCCAACAGAGTCTCCCACAAGGTCGTCTTGCCAAGGTAAGCGACCACGATATAAATAGATAATAGTATACACGAGTGCTTCAAGATCGTCGCGGCGTGATTGCGTCTGTCCTAGATGGCTGCTAATTGATGTAAAGGCGATGGTGCCTACAGTCTTCAGTCCAGACATCTGCGGAAGGTGCTGACGAGTCAAGGGATTGCGAAAGAGTTGGGCCAAGCCAAAGTCGATTAGAAACACCTGGCTGCCTTTTTCACCCATGCCCATCATGAAGCTCGACGGTTTAACGTCACGGTGGATGTAACTTTGTTCGTGTAGCGATTCAAGATGTGAAAGCTGTCGAAAGGGATAAGAATTAAACATTTTGAGGAACAGAGAAAATTTACCATTTGATCGGCGAAGGAGAACACCAAGTTGTCGTTGTGGGACTTGCATATTGCCTCTTCCAACGTAAGATCAAGGCGCTCAAGAACCATCACGTTGTAGGGGACCTCTGTGCCATACCAATGCATGGCAGGGAAGCCGGGCACATTTGAAAGGGCCTTGTAAACAGCATGCTCGTTACTGAGACGGGAGTTTCGTGCTTTGACAGGCTCAAGCTTTAGTGCAACATCCAGCCTAGTTTTGATGTCCCGTCCTAAGTATACATGTCCTAGAGGATTGAGCAAAATCGAAAGGTGAGACGGAAACAGAACAACTTACCATGAGTTCCAGAGCCCAGTAACTTTCCCAGCCTATATCGTCCATGTATGCGAACTACGCTAGGCTGAAGGACGCTGCTGAGTTTGCTTGAATCTGACATGGGGTATGGTATTGTATACACGAGTTGTGTTGGGTTGATGTTGACCTTCATGATGAAGTTAGAACTCCGAGCTCCGACTCTCCGCATGTGATCGCACATGCCATTTTGCAAATCGAGTGACAGGGGATCAGACAATGTTTCAGGGCGCATGAAGTATGAAAGTACGAAATCTGGGATGGTATCACGTTAAACTAGCAGTAAAGGTCCTTATCCCTAAGTGTCATAGACTCAGTCACGGTTAGTCTAAATTCATAGCATCACCAAGTAGTTCATCCCTCGCGGTTTCGGCGTCCCCGCCCAACAAAGACTCGAGCGTAATCTCTGGTTCTTGCTTGCTCTCTCCCAGCATTTCACTCTCCTCCGCCTTCCAACCAACCATGAACTCGAGACGCTGCTTCTTTAGCAGGAATTTTAGCATCTGCAACGCCTCCATGAGGGCTGGGGTGATCTGGTTTCGCTTCTTGGTATCAGTATCCCCAGCTGACGAAAAAACTCGTTCGCTTGGAACAGAAGATGCTTGAATGGGGAGGTAGTCCATGGCTATAGTAAAGAGAGTAGGGAATTCAGACTTGTGGGCCTTAGCGGTAAGCATGAGTTATAAATTTGAAAATTAAGCAATAACATTTACGTACCTCCCAGAATGTCAGGATATTGGTGTTTTCTGTGGTCAAGGGACTCGAAGTGTACTTTGTGAATTCGTCTTCGACGCTCCACGTCGATGCTGGGCCATCAGATCTGGGGTGTATGGGATGATCATGGAGTTGGAAGCGTGTTGACGTCATCGCGTACGATGGAAGCTTGGGGGGTTGGGCGGATTCCACAATTGATGGCTTCTTGGCACGATACTCACGCATCTACAATAAATAGTGAATGTCAGAGTGCAGCTAGAGCCTGCAGGTAAATATTACCAGATCGAACATGACTTTTCTAGCCAGATCTATATATTTTTTCTCCCACTCGCGCTGGATCCACGAGAAGCGTGTGGCAGGATCGAGAACTATGAAGCGATTCAGCAACTGTCCCAACCCTGGTAAATCAGGGAACCTACCAAGATGATGATGTATGCATGAGTGTCGTCCATCCACTTGTAATATTTCCGTGCCCAGAACAAACCAATATCTGTCCAGTGCTTTACTTCTGAGTATGTAGCACCGAGTTTTTCCCACATAGTCATGAGAAGTTCGAAACTGGCGATGGCACCACACAAGACTGGCGTCGATTCAGACGACATAGTTTGCAAAACTATATGCACAGCCTGTAAAGATTGACCAATGATCATCAACGTGACACGAAAAGAGTATTTGGGAACATACCTCTAGAACACATTCTATGTGCTCTAGGTGGTCCCACTCAGTAGCGCTTAGCTTCATAGATTCGATCGACGGATTATTCGTGAAGTACGTATCTACAGCCTGAATACCTAGGGTCAGTGCCGACAGTTTCGTTCAAAGTTCGAACGCGTGTACTCACCTTCCTCAGGAAACGAAAACGCCGGATCATCAGGTAGACAGAATCCCATCGAGTCTTGACATGCAGCTTGAGTTCTAGTGGCCGTCCCATCTTTGTCTCGGGAGGATTCAACTTGGGATGATTTTTTTCTAACTCGGGGTTATCGTCGATGCAAAGCTTGACACTACGCGCAAACGATTCCCTTCTGGAGTACGATGACCGTATGTAGCGGATAAAGTCTGCAACACGTTTGATAGGATCGTCCTGCAGAGGGTCAAACTCATCGTCTTGAGTACTTGCGGCGATGATGTGGCCAGTGCAGATGTTAACAATGTGTGGGAAACACATGATGTGATGATTGCGATGATCGAATGCAACGTCACGCTCGACGCGTAATAATTCTTGCAGCTCTTCCATGGCGGTCCCATTATTTGCGGCGTTGTCAAGAGTGAAATGACCGATCTAGTCATTTAAGTAAAGCTCTCGGTTTAATATACGGTCACATACCTTGAGCGGGTCAATCTGAGCATGATCGATAAGAGATAGGATGGCATGTTATAGACTGACACGTGCTTGCTGACTCATACTATACATTTTCGGACTGATGACTCATTTCTGCTGACTCCCTTGCTTATGCGGATGGACTGCCGATCGCTTTGTTTCAGATCGCTTACTTATTTCTCTCACGATACAGCCTCACACAGCACTGTACAGCCGCAAGTAACAGCCACATGCACAGGATGACTTGCTGATTCCTGGAACATGTTTCAAACCCTGAAAGCTGTACAAAGGTCACAGCCCCTATGGCTGTGTACATAGCCTCGTCTTCTTATATATAAACCCTGTACTTTCTGCTCTAGAGACCTTAAGTCTCAGTTTTGTTTCGCAATCCAAGTCTTCTATCTATTAGAACCTTGCTTGCCTAGAAGCATCAGACCTGAGAGAACCCTCTTGACATCACGCTCTTCGACTTCTTGACACTTTGGTCTTATCCCTAAGCCCAAAGCCCTTGACCTCTGAAACGCTCTTGACTTAGTCGTTCACTAAGTCTCCTCTTTATCGAACCTTTGATCTTGACTTGCACGTTTTGCAAGTCTTGTTCTTGACTTCACGAACGATCATACACTTCGTACAAAGGTCCCACTTGGAACCTTAACACAAACTGAGACTTCTACTCTCACATTTGTGAACGAACGAATGAACCATGTCAGACAGCTCTAGAGGCAGTCCATATGGTAGATTCACCGCGTTAGCCGAAGAATCTCCTGAACAAGATCGCCCTACACAAGGCGATGATGACGATGACGAAGTCCTTGCGCAGGCCGCTGGGACTAGACTCCGCGCCCACTCCCATACTCCTATGATCTCACTTGAACAAGCAATTGAACAAGTGAAACAACCCGCGACACCTTCTGACTCTGGAAGTGGCAAGGAACCGAATTACAACATAGCTGTGGACCTTCTACCCGAAAGTCCTACTGACGAACAGCTCGAACAAATGCGAAAAATATTTGCAAAGCAACCGACACCTGAACCAGAACCTGACCCAAACGCCCCACTTACGGCAAAAGAACTCCTCGCCCTAAACACCATATTCAAATCCAAAGCCCCCGCTTCCATGAGCACCTCACCTATCCAATCCTTCGCAGCACGAACTCTTCATGCAGCCGCACAAGGAATTGCGAACTATGCCCTACTCCCCCCTTTTCAAATCGCCTCAGCAACCGCTACAGCACCACCTGCAACCACCGCTTCAAACCTCTTCTCCCAGCCCAAGGGAAAAGGCAAGAAAGCTTCCACCACGGCAAGTGGTAGCGGAGCAATCTTCAGCAGCAGTGGAGGAGGAGGCGCTGCTCCTGGAGGTAGTGGAGGAGGTGGAGGAGCACCTGGCAGTCCGGGTGGAGGTGGCGGTGGCGGTGGAGGAGGTGGAGGAGGTGGCGGCGGTGGAGGAGGAGCAGCTCCCCTTCAATAAGGATAAGGCTTTGCTCAAATCCCCGCTGCTAGAGGAGGGTTAATAGGAATTCCCCCAAAACCCTTTGATGGAAATAGATCACGATCAAAGCGTTTCATGGAAATCTTCGAAAATTACCGAAGATTAAACCAAGGAAACCCCGGAATGTTGAACCCCTCAAACCGAATCCTCATGTTCACCACGTTTATGGCTGGACCGTGTTGTGAAGGGTGGGCCCAAGCACGTCTTAACTCCCTGGGAGGGTATCTAGACCGTGGAGGAGACCCTAACAACCTAGATTTTTGGGTCGGCTTCAAACAAAGATTCCTTGAAGATTTCCGCGATGCTGCCATAAAGAAAGATGCCCTCACAAAGTTCACAAAACTTCAGATGGTCGGAGATAACCTAGACGATTACACTACCTCGTTCAACGACCTTCTTGAAGAAGCGGGCTTTGAAGCCGATGCTCAAGGAACTATCATCCAATATCGCGCCAGTCTCAAAGAAGCCCTCCACATGACCATCATGAATCGTGAATGGCCGAAACCAGAAACCCTTGCAGACTGGCAGGAAGCAGCACGTAAACACTCAGCTGCTTGGACGGAACAAAAACTGTTCAAAGAACTACATGGTGGTGGATCCCTTGGGCATATCACACAATTACTTGGCAACGCGCGAGGACAACAACAACAACGTTGTCCTCAACAACCGCCACGACCAGCCCCACGCCCACAACGCGATCCCGATGCTATGGATGTAGACGTCACTACTACCTAAACCAATCGCACCCCTGACCCTGACCGTGAATGCCTCATACGTGAAGGACGTTGCTTCTATTGCAAAGAACAAGGCCATCTCTCTAGAGAATGCCCTGTTAAGAAGAAACGAAACGCCAACTCCGCCGGTACTACACGTGCCCGTGTCACTGAAACATCCGAGGCAACAGCGACCCCTATCCCTACTCCTTCCAAAGAACTTTCAAATGCAGAAGTCACTAAAGCCCTCAAAGCCATGTCTGATGAAGAACGCGGCAAACTCGCTGAATTCCTCTCTCAAGATCCGTCTTTTTAAAGGGCTCTGATCTCGCTGCCTGGATCCGAGCCTTAGTACCAAATAGCTTGTATTTAAATGCCATTTCATCAATGGAAGTTCCCATTATTTATTCAAGCTATAACGGCGGAACAAAAGAAGACAAAGCGCTTGTCGATAGTGGCGCTACCAGTAATTTTATCGATCATCGAACGGCAGAAAGATGGCAACTAGGAACAAAAGATCTAGATAAACCAATCCAGATCTTTAATGTTGATGGAACGGAAAACAAACTAGGACGAGTCACGAAGTTTTCTACCTTACGCATCTGTATGGGAAAACTAGAAGAGTTGCAAAACTTCTTCATCACAGACCTAGGCATGGATCGCGTCATCCTCGGATACCCATGGCTAGAAACATTTAACCCACGACTCAACTGGAAAGACCGAACCTTAGACGATGAAAACCCGAAGATTTGCCTCAATCCCAATACTACCACGCAGCAGTTGCCCTTAAAGAAAAAGCTCGAGTTTTACTCGCACGAGCCTAGAACCTGCTGGAAAATCCCAAGAATGGGCTATTGCAGATACTGACGACGAACGGCTTCCAGCGCTGCGTTCAAGGAATACCCCTTGAATACCAGCGTCATGCCTTCATCTTTGACGAAGAAGCAGCAAAGCGCTTCCCTCCTAGCCGAGGAAAATTCAACATGGAAATAAAGTTAAAACCAGACGCACCTGACATCATCAACTGCAAAGTTTATCCACTGACTGAAGAAGGAAAAGAAATTACAAAGAAATTCCTCAAAGAACATCAGGAGAAAGGCTATATTGAGCAAATGGACTCCCCTTGGTCTTCGCCCTGGTTCCTTATCCCTAAAGCAGATGGAAGTTCTAGACCAGTTCAAGATTATCGACGCGTCAACAAACATACCATCCCTGACGTTTACTCTCTTCCCAGCATCGAAAATCTTCTAGAACAACTCCATGGCATGCGATATTTTACTACCCTTGACATCTGATGGGGGTACCACAATATCCGCATCAAGGACGAAGACCAATGGAAAGCCGCCTTCAAAACTCCCTATGGTCTTTTCAAGCCTAAAGTAATGTTCTTTGGACTACGGAATTCACCAGCAGTCTTCCAAAGATTCATGGATGCCGCTTTCGCTGACCTTGTCAACAAATATCCAGGGCGTATCCTAATCTATATGGATGACGTCCTCATTGTTCCGATAATCTAAAGAACTTCGAGAAATCACTCATGAAGTTCTCACACACGCTCGTGAACTTTCCTTGTTCTTCAAAGCATCAAAATGCCACTTTGAGAAGAACAAGTCAAATACCTTGGTATTGAAGTCCGTGATGGAAGATAACAATTGACCCAACAAAAAGAAATGGTCTTGCAATTGGCCCACTGTCCTTACAAAAGTAGAAGATGTCAGAAGCACCTTGGCGTCCTCAGCTTTCAACGACCCTTCATCCGTGGCTTTGCCGACATGCGCGACCCATTACTGCACTTCTAAAGAAGGGGGTGAAGTTCGACTGGACCATGAGTGCAGTAATGCCCTAAAAATTTTACTCCAATGTGTGCAAGAAGACCCAGTCCTATACCACCCGACTACTCAAAACCCTTTGAACTTGAAGTAGACGCCTCCCAATATGCCACTGGAGCAGTCCTACTTCAAAGAGACAAAGATAACAAACCTAGAGCAGTCGGTTACGACTCACATACCTTCAACGCTGCAGAAAGAAATTACCCAGTTTACGACTGCGAACTCTTAGCAGTCGTCAGAGGACTCCTTCGCTGGGAACAGTGTTATTATCCTCACCTTTCCCAATCAAAGTGTACACCGACCACAACAATCTCGATTTTATTGGTCACCACGAAACATCGCACGAAGAGTAGCGCGCTATCTAAGCAAGTTAGCAGAGTTTAACTTTGAACTCATCCACAAACCTGGTGCTACAAATCGTGCCGATGCCTTATCACGGCACCCCACCATTCCCAAAGGCGATGATGACAACGAAGACATTGTGGTGTTACCTGACAAGCTCTTTGTTCAAGCAATGGGACTCCACTCCATTGAAGAACGTGTCTGGCTAGCACAAAAAGAAAACGACGACCTCATGAAACAATGGGCCGAAGAACATCAGCTAGAGCAAGATCACAAAGGACAGTGGTGGAAAGCGGACGCTCCGGTAGTCCCTGAGGACGACCAACTAAAGAAAGATATACTCTGGCGTTATCATGACCATCAGCTCGCTGGCCATCCAGGCATCGCCAACACCATGATAGAAGTCTTCCATAACTTCTGGTGGCCTGGACTCAAGCAGTATGTCACACAATACGTCAAGGGATGCGCCACATGCCAGTCAACAAAACCCCTTACCCATTGCCCAAAACCCCCTATTGCTCCCATTGAACCACGAGAACAGGAGGCATCCAATGTTCCTTTTCAAGTTGTGGCGATGGACCTTATCACGGATCTTCCCGAGTCACATGGATATGATTCCATCCTTACGATTGTTGATCACGATTGCACTAAAGCTGCCGTCTTCTTACCATGTACAAAAAAGATCACCACGGAAGAAGTTATCGACCTATACATCTCCAACGTTTTTCCGAACTACGGCATTCCCCGAAGAATCATCTCTGATAGAGATCCCCGCTTCACATCACACCTAGCCACGGGGCTCTGCCAGAAACTCAAGATATCACAGAATATCAGTACCGCCTATCACCCTCAAACGGACGGTCAATTGGAAAGAAGCAATCAACGAGTAGAACAATATCTCCGCATCTACGGCAATGATTACATGAATGACTGGTCCACACTTCTGCCCATGGCCCAGTTCGTTCATAACTCATGGCCAAACGCCACAACTGGGTTTACTCCATACGAACTCCTCATTGGGTATACCCCTCTCGTGACAACTTCTCGGATCACAAGCCATCTACCCTATGTCAACAAAAGATCCGAAGAACTCAAAAATATCCGAGAAAAGGCCCAATCAGCAATGAAACATGCGCAGACCCTCCTTCACAAACGAACAGAACACAAGAAGGGTCAACGCCACTACCGAAAATATGCCGTAGGAGAAAAAGTCTGGCTCGAGGGCACTAACCTCAAAATGACGCACCTCAGTAGCAAACTGGCCCCAAAACGCTACGGACCTTTTACAATCACCAAAGTCATATCACCGGTAGTTGTATGCCTCAAACTCCCAGATCGATGGCAGATTCATGATGTGTTTCACACATCACTGATCGCCCCCTATACGGAGACACCCGAACATGGTCCGAACTTCGAACAGCCTGCACCGGAACTTGTAGACGGAGAAGAGGAGTACGAAGTAGAAGCTGTTCTAGGGTCCAGACGTATCAGACCAAAGAACAAAACGAAACTCCAATATCTCCTAAAGTGAAAAGGCTATTCCGCCGCACACAACACATGGGAACCAGCTGAGAATGTTGATGCCCCAGAACTACTCACAGCCTTTTACAAAGCTCAACCAAAAGCTATAAGAACCCTCTTGCTTCGGCAAGAAACGACATCACCAACTTTCATCCCCACCACTACAACTACCACCACACCACCCTTACCAAACTTGTTACGGTTTGGCACGTGATCTGCTTATGTATTGGCCCCACGTGACTGTGGGTATCTTTTTCGCCTTGTTCTGAGACAATCTACGATACGGATCTTCGGATCTTTCCGTGTACGATACGATCTCTGGATCTTCCCGAAGTATCCCCATAGATCTCCGTAGTTTCTCCGTTCGATCTATGATATATTATTTAGGAGGCATGTCACACTGTGACATGCCTGGGACTCTATGACTCAGCATCACACCCTAGGAGTATATAAACCGGTCCGTTGTAGCTTGTCTCCTTAGACTTCGCTTCGTCTGCAATCAGACTAGTTGAACCCTCTTCCCTTCTTGTCCCTTCCAAGTCAGACCTCCTGACCGTTGCTATCCAAGACTTAGTCTTGTCTTGTGATTGCCCTTGACCTCTTCTTTGACAATACAGTAGAGTGCATCCGTCAGCGCGACGCTCTCCTCTATAGTAAAGCCAAGGGAAGAACTTGTGTGATCCTCGTCGTGCTGAGGCTTAGTGCCACGCTCAGCCCTCCTCGATCACCGTCATCAGCACCGTCGTGCGCCAAGGCCCCTCTGAGCCTTGACAAAAGCGAAGTCTCCTAACAACCCTAAAAACCCTACAAGACCTCAGTTGGTCTTCAAACTACTAGCTAAGTCCACCCAACCGCTATCCAAGTCGACCCTCCACTCGTGAAGGAGCTACGTGCCCTTACAAGTGAAGAGAGAGGAAGAACCCCATCGCATCGTCGCACTCAGAGGAAGAACCCTGTGCCCTACCAAGACCCCAGTCACCCTTAGTCATCATACCACGTATAAGGAAACCCCTCCGACTCCCCCGAGAACCCATCACTCCCGCTCCCCCTTCCACTTTTGATTTACAAGCCCTACTTCGCGGCCCACCGTACACCACCCACGCCTTCCACGAGTTCATACCAGGAAAGAAGGTACACTACACCCACATCCACGCTCTTCAGCACGAGTGTTTCTGCAAGGAAGACCGTTGCCGTTACCACACCAAAAGATAGATCCCTCTCCACACACCCAGATCCGGAAGGGATCATCGCCTTTGCAGTAGGAATCCTTATCCATCGAAGAGAAAACCTCACACGACGTCTTGACCACCTAACCCAAACCCCTACGAACGAGTAGACCCCCAGTCCCTGACAGAAAACGAGGAAGAGATCCGTCTCGAAGCCAACCAACAAATCCAGGATCTACAAGAGGAAGTAGATCGCCTCCTTTTCATCCGTTCCACCCTTGACGAGCTCGCCGATATCGCTCGGGAGATCGAGTTCATAGAACAGTACATTAGGGAATACCCACAGTTTGCCCCACATCACCAACCCAAGCTCAACGCTTACCGCTATTACAAAGTCACGCTACTGGTACTGCTAGGAGTACCAGAAGCAGCTGCGGTCCAGGCAACACGTCCCTAAACGCCTCTATCCCGGATAACAACACTTGGACCTACATCCCCGTTCGAATAGGAGACGGCCTACCAGCACACGTCAAAGGCACAGCTCAGTGGGTGCTACACAAACCAGAAGTCAACAGAGGAACCTACCAAGTAACCACTCGTGACGGACGAGGAAACCTATTCAACGATCTTTGCGAATTCATCAACAACTCTTGGTACCTAATCGAACTAGATCCGGACGGGAACATCTTCCGGACCCGCTCAGGAAACCTCCTACAACCCATACATTGTACTGCAGCAGGCTTAGGCTACTGGAGAGAAACTGATAGAGAACACCCCGCGTACCGATCCCCGAGACCGCCAGGCAGATTCGGCGTCTCAAACTCGAATTCTTCTGACTCCGAGGCCGAGGAAGAACCCCCAGCCTCTCCCCAACAACAACCAAACCCCCTCGCGGACGATACTCTCGCCGCCGCTACCAGTGCCATCGTTACCCTACAAGGAACCCATCCTCTTACTCCCGAACAACCGCCCGCAATGGCACAACAAATATCCTCACAAGTTTACGACCTCTACCAACGTGGAGGAAGCCTCCTTCCCCCACTACTCTCCTCCCAGGCCGCCCCTAGTACCCCTAGTGGGCTACCCCCCATCCCAGTCGTGGCTGCCTCTTCCTCTAGTCAAAGAACGGTTCAGGCAGGGAGCACTATCACCGCTGCTGCCGCCACTCCCACAAACCCGGGTACGGGAGGATTAAAAGGGCTGGCCCCTTCAATCTTCTATGGGGATAGGAATCGGAGCGACCTCTTCCTAAAAGAATTCAAACAGTGGAAGCTCATAAACCAAAACAGCGACGAGATGAATAACCCATTCAACCAAGTCCTCATGGCCATCAGCTATATAAAAGGAGAAAGGGTCAATGACTGGCAGGAAGAGCAGTTGACAAAACTGGAAGGCACCACGCACCCACACAATGACGAGGCCATCTGGACTGAGTTCGAGCAGGCATTCAAAGACGCCTTTACCGACTCAAATAAGAAACAGCGCGCCTACAAGAAACTCAAGGACCATAAAATGGTTAATGACGACGTCGATACGTACATTGCAGGCTTCGAAACCTTGGTCAAACAAGCCGGATGGTCACGAAACGATGCTGGAACTATGGACCTGTTCCAAGCAGGACTGAAACATGAACTAAAGAAAGCTATCCTTAACCAAGAGACCTGGCCTACCACCCTAGACCAGTGGGAACGAGACGCTAGAAACCAGAACAACCGACACAAGGCTAGGGTAGCCCTCCTAGGGCAGCGACCAGGCCAGCCAAGCCGACCAACCCTGACTCAGGAACAGCTGAGAAGAGGGATGGGGCTGCCCCCGAGACCCCCGCAGCCCAGGAGAGATCCCTTCGCCATGGATGTTGACACTGCCCACACCGAAGCCAACCTGGCAACTCGTGCCCAGCGAGAGAAATACCGTAAAGAAGGCCAATGCATGGGATGTGGACAATTTGGCCACTTCGTCAAAAATTGCCACAGGGGACAACCCTCGAGATGTGTTCCCCAGCCCGCTAGAGGAGGACAGCAAAGTGGGCAGCAATCCGGAAGCAGGCCATCCTACGCCCAGCCCAGAACTCGCTCAGGGAACTGGCGCCAACCCCCTCCGGCATACGTACCACGACCCCCACCATATGCAGCGAGAAGCGGTCATGACGACCAAGAAACCCCCACTCAAGATCCCCCTCTTATTAACCTGCTCCCCTCCTCTGAAGACCCCACACCCACCGTCAATCCTGGGGCTCCGACGGAGGTGGCGCAACACCTTCGAAGGATGAACCAAGAGGAGCGAGAAAGGGTGTGGGACGAGCTACAGAAAGAGGACGGGGAGGATTTTCTCTAGGCTCCGGTCCGCCAACCTGGCACGGAGCAGAACTACCACGCATTGCATTTGTACGACACCGAGGCATAAAGTCAATCAATATGCCCTTTATTTTTCGATCTATGCGTGGAACGGTTGGAGAAGCAGCCCTCGTTGACAGTGGGGCAAGTGAAAACTTTATTGACCAGCGAACAGTTGCGCGGTGGGGGATTGCCACCCGTCAGCTCCCAATACCTGTACAAGTCACCAATGTGGATGGAACACACAACCGGAGTGGTGCAGTCACACAATACGCCGTACTCCACGTCACCTGGGGTAGCAAGAGCGAGGAACTACTATTCCTTGTTGCAAATCTAGGAAAAGACCGAGTAATCTTCGGTTTTACCTGGCTTAAGGCTTTTAACCCAGACATCAACTGGACGGACATGACCTGGGACGACCTTCCTATAGAAGTAGCCACTCGGGCAGTTACCAGAGCCCGCTTCCTCGGAGTGGAAGACCACGCTAAGCAACGACTCAGACAAGCGGACATCAAGCGGGAAAACAGCCGAAAGATGTTGGCCCACCTAAAGCTCCGACTGCAGGATGACAAATTGACTGCAGGTCAGAAACGGGACCTGGAGGAGAAACACCCCGAATTAAAACAGTGGGCGGAATACTTTCCAGAATGGCCCAACGGAGTCTCTAAGATCTCCGAACCACGCGTCATACCCCCTCCGAGTCTGAACAAAACCTCGCTGGCCACAGAATGGGCAATCAAAGCCCCACGGCAGCAGGGAGACCCCTCCCTTCCTCACGAATACAAACGTCACTGGAAGGTCTTCTCTGAGGAACTGTCCCATCGTTTTCCCCCAGCTCGGTTAGACGACCATGAAATTAAACTCAAGGAAGGAGCTCCCACCACCATAAAAAGCAAGACCTACCCGCTCAGCCCAGCAGAAATGGAGGCGGCGCGCAAATGGATCGATGAAAACGAACGGCTGGGCTACATCGAGAAGGGGGACTCGCCCTGGGTGACCCTGTTCTTCTTTGTGAAGAAGCAAGACAGCTCCCTTCGCCCGGTTCAAGATTACCGGAAGGTCAATGAATGGACCATACCCGACGTCTACCCTCTCCCATGTATCGAAACAATCCTGGAACAACTGGAGGGAAAGCAGCTCTTCACTACCCTTGATATTCGCTGGGGCTATAACAACATCCGAATTAAGGCGGAAGACCGCTGGAAAGCCGCATTTATTACTCCTTTTGGCTTGTATCTCCCCAATGTCATGCCCTTCGGCCTTCGGAATGCGCCGGGAACCTTCCAACGCTGCATGCATACCATTTTCCGCGACCTACTAAATGCCTATCCCAACTTTATCCACATATACATGGACGATTTCCTCATCGCCACCCCAAATCGAAACGCGGCGGACTTGGCCCTTCACCGGACCATTGTCCACCAGGTATTGCAGCGCTTCGAAGACGAGTCCTTTTTCCTCAAAGCGGCAAAGTGTCATTTCGAACAACCACGAGTGCACTACTTAGGCATCGTAGTCGAGGATGGCAAGATCTCCTTGGATCCTATGAAGAGGCAAGGCCTGCTGGAATGGCCAACCGAGCAAAGCACAGTCTCTGGGGTGCGAAGCACCCTCGGTGTTTTTGGATATCACCGCCCTTTCATCCCTGGCTTCGCCGAAATTGCTCGCCCCCTCACCGATCTCTTGAAGAAAGACGTCCCTTTCCACTGGGGAGATGCGCAACGCACCGCAGTGAAACAGCTCATTGGCCTCGTCGAGCGTGACATGGCCTTACACCGCCCAGACCATGACCGACCTTTCGAGGTGGAAGTCGATGCCTCCCAGTTCGCCCTTGGCGCCATCCTGTTTCAACGATCACCCACTGGCCTCCCGCGACCCATCAGCTATTATTCCCACGCCCTGTCCCCTCCCGAACACGGCTATGATGTCCACGACCGGGAACTCCTCGCGATCATCCATGCCCTGAAACGCTGGCGCCACTTACTACTTGGCGCGCGGCACCAAATCAAAGTCTACACGGACCACAAGAACCTGCAATATTACCGTCACCCTCGAGACATAAACCGACGCGTGGCCCGCTACATTCCCCTCTTGGGAGACTTTAACCTCTCCCTCATCCACAAGCCTGGCAAGACGATGAGGGCGGACCCTCTCTCCCGTTGCCCGGATTTTGACACTGGGGCGTTGGACAACAAGAATGTCGTGGTCCTCCCTAGCGAACTGTTTGCGTCCGTTGCCGCGCTTTCGTTACCCCCTCTAGATCCCTGGGAGGAGAGGTTACTCCGTGCCCAGGAAGCCGCGCCTACGGACATTGCTGGCTGGTCCACTCCCTTTCGCCTTGAGCTGGGACCCCATGGCCTGTGGACCCGCACTGGGAAGATCGTTGTCGTGGCAGACAACGCCCTGAGGAGGGAGGTGATTGCTGCGCATCATGACCATGTTACCGCTGGACACCCTGGAATTTCGAAAACCTTACATGCAATAGAACAAGGATATTGGTGGCCCGACATGAAAACCTTCGTCCGACAATACGTCAAAGGATGCGCTACCTGCCAGACCACAAAGAGCAACACAGTTCGGCCCAAAGTTCCAATTTACCCAATCACCGTTAAACCAAACGCGCTGCCATTCGAAACTATTGCACTTGACCTCATCGTGGACCTCCCACCCTCGCAAGGCTACGACTCCATCCTGACGATCACCGACCACGACTGCACCAAGGCGGCGTTCTTCCTCCCTTGTACGCAGAAAATCGACTCTGAGGGAGTGGCCGCACTCTACGCCCAGCATGTCTTCCCTCATTACGGGATTCCCAAGACTGTCATATCGGACCGAGACACGAGATTCACCTCGAAATGGACAACGGATCTCTGTAAACGACTCAAAATAAACCAAAACATCAGTACAGCATATCACCCCCAGACAGACGGCCAATCAGAGAGGACGAACCAATGGCTGGAACAATACCTTCGAATCTACGGCAACTTCCAACAAAGCGACTGGGCACGATGGCTCCCACTTGCCCAATTCGTGCACAACTCCTGGCCCAGTTCCACCACTGGAAAAGCCCCCTTTGAATTACTCATTGGCTTCACTCCATGCGCTCAGGAGCAGCAGGTGACGGACTCGACCTTACCGGCCCTAGAAGAACGATCCACCTACCTCCGCGGACTTCGGGAACGAGCACAAAAGGCCATTCGACAGGCGCAGGACATGACAAGGAAGTACCATGAACGAAAGAAGGGGCAACGCCACTTCCGACCTTTCACCGAGGGACAAATGGTCCTACTCGAGGGGACAAACTTAAACCTACCATATCCGACAAAGAAACTTCGACCGAAACGCTTCGGACCTTTCCGTGTCATCAAGGTGATCTCGCCCTATGTGTACAAATTAGATTTGCCACCCCAATGGAAGATCCACAACGTCTTCCACACGTCCCTTCTGACCCCCTATTCGGAAACAGCCGAACATGGCCAGAACCACACCGAACCACCCCCAGATCTAGTTGACGATCATCAGGAATACGAAGTCGAAGAGATCCTCGGATCAAGAAGGCGGTACCGGAAACTGCAATATCTCCTGAAGTGGAAAGGGTATTCCGCAGCACACAACACGTGGGAGCCGGTCGAGAACGTCAATTCCCCGGAGTTAATCCGAGAATTCCACGAGGCAAACCCCGAAGCCGTGAGAACCTTGGAAGTTGAAGAGGATATAAACCCCACTCTTGACCCTCTACCATCGCCATCCCCCTCTCCTATGGACTTCTCCCCCGTCAGAGACTTCATCCTCGATTTCGACATTGCCTCCCTCGAAATACCCGACGACGTTTACGCTACCATCGTCCTCGCTGGCCTCCGCCCTGAAGACTTCCAACCCGAACGACTCAACATTGACGACGAGGATGCCGCCTCACCGTCACCCCTCCCAGTACCAGATCCGTCCACCAGGCCCCTCGCACCCGTACCTATACTCTGGACCCCTCAGCCCACTCGACCTTCCGCCTACGATGAGTGGTCCCCCGGGCCCAACGCCGACGACTACTCCCCGCCCGTCGCTCCTCCCTATTCGGAGGAAGAGCCCGCTTCCCTCGCGCTCGACGCCTTCCACCGCGTCGACGAGTGGAGAACCCAGTCGGCCCCGCTACTCGAGACAGCGGGCCAAGAGGTCTCTCCCGTTCCGTCACCCTCCTCGCGCTCTGAGCCGTTCGACGCCTCTGAGCGACCCTTCACGCGGGTCAACACCCCCGCCTCCAACAGCGACGGTTATCGATCTGACCAGTCCGTCGCCACCGCCGCTTCCGACAAGGAGTCCCAGCTACCACGTCAGGACTCCTACTCCGGCCACCCCGCGCCCACCGGCCCGCATGCGTCAGTTACATTGGACGCCGGCTACTCCCGACCCGCACGAGGGTATGTTGCCCAACCCTCTCAATACGCCGTTCATACCAGCGCGGAGCCCGACGCCTCCGCCGAGAAGGGCAAGGCTCCTGCAGATGGTGGCGCTCGTGGACTCCGACGGGAACACGCAGGCGTTTGGCACGGCGTTTGTGCCACCGAATACGCGCCTCCTGCACACGGCGCGTGGTATTTCCCTCAGCAGTTTTCCACCCCTTTAGCCGCCACCTGGATCCCGACCTACCCGCCTCCGCCTCCCGTCTATCCGTACTGTCACCGTTGCAGTACCATGCAACCTGACCACCCCGCCGACCTCTGCCCCATCGATGTCCGCTGCCTGTACTGCGCAGGCGGCCACCTCTCGTGCCACTGCCCATGGCCGCACTTCTTGTGCACGGCCGATGATTGTTTCTGTCCTGAAGACCACGACTTTGCGGAACCGGAAGGCGTCCGCAACCCGGTCTGGCAGTGCCCGACATCCCTCGTCTTGCGTCGACGGAACTACTGAGGCGCTGGTGGCACAGCGCCCTTGAGAAGGGAGGCACTGTTACGGTTTGGCACGTGATCTGCTTATGTATTGGCCCCACGTGACTGTGGGTATCTTTTTCGCCTTGTTCTGAGACAATCTATGATACGGATCTTCGGATCTTTCCGTGTACGATACGATCTCTGGATCTTCCCGAAGTATCCCCGTAGATCTCCGTAGTTTCTCCGTTCGATCTACGATATATTATTTAGGAGGCATGTCACACTGTGACATGCCTGGGACTCTATGACTCAGCATCACACCCTAGGAGTATATAAACCGGTCCGTTGTAGCTTGTCTCCTTAGACTTCGCTTCGTCTGCAATCAGACTAGTTGAACCCTCTTCCCTTCTTGTCCCTTCCAAGTCAGACCTCCTGACCGTTGCTATCCAAGACTTAGTCTTGTCTTGTGATTGCCCTTGACCTCTTCTTGACAATACAGTAGAGTGCATCCGTCAGCGCGACGCTCTCCTCTATAGTAAAGCCAAGGGAAGAACTTGTGTGATCCTCATTGTGCTGAGGCTTAGTGCCACGCTCAGCCCTCCTCGATCACCGTCATCAGCACCGTCGTGCGCCAAGGCCCCTCTGAGCCTTGACAAAACTCCCTCACAATTCACTACATGCAACATGTCCCAACCCAATATGACCTACCCGCACCACGTCCCATCCGCCCAGTACACCCGTCGTCCCTCCTCTACCAATCATCGTTCGGCCTCTCCACCATTTATCCCAGTGAGCTATACACGGCGTCCAAGAAACCACTCCCCGACCCCCGCTCCCCCACCTTATATCCGCGAATCACGCTGCTCGACGACACCCTTCGAGAGTCCCTCTTCCAGGCCTGTGAATTCGCAGTGTGGGCCATACAACAACCCAAACCGACACGTTCAATTTGGGAGTACCTCACACCTCCCACCGACCGTCCGAGGACCCCACTCGCCTAGCTCCCACCGCCCTCGTGGAACGAGGACCTCCCCGATTTTGGTGGACTCCCGTGGAGCGACGCCGCCCCCTCCCCGCCAAACAACCAACTACCATCCCTACCAAGCTCACCGGCCTCTAACGTCTGCGACTCACCCGCCTCATCTGTCTCCCCTATCCAGGACGACGAACTCGGATGGGCATTTGATAATGACAACGACGCTAACAACGACCAGTGGCCAGGGAGTACAGTTCATGACGGCGAGGGTGCCCTTCACTGCAAGACTTGCATGGAACGGGTTGTCAATAGTAGCAGTGGAACCGCCGCTGATTCCGCCGCAGCCCGGATCACGCACACACCCTATTGTGGTCGATGCAAGCGACGAAACCCCGGGCACCTCTACATCGAGTGCCCCCTCCACGACTGGTGTGAGTGGTGCGCTGACTACGGCCATCCAGGCCCTTCGTGTCATGAACCCCACCAGCAATGCAAGTTCGGAGACTCTTGTAGAGTCCCCTTAGAACACCCTCACTGGCATTGGTCGTGCCCCTACACCGACGACAAGAAGGCCTACCTTTGGTACGGCCACGGTGTTGATCGCTCCACGTCTGGCTGGATCAACGCGGAGATGAGTGACTGGGACTACGCTGCTGACCGTGAGTAAACACAGGTGGGACTGTGCCTTAGACGGGGGATGGTGTTATGGACTAACACGTGTTTGCTGACTCATACTATACTTTTTCGGACTGATGACTCATTTCTGCTGACTTCCCTTGCTTATGCGAATGGACTGCCGATCGCTTTGTTTCAGATCGCTTACTTATCTTTCTCACGATACAGCCTCGCACAGCACCGTACAGCCTCAAGCAACAGCCACATGTACAAGATGACTCGCTGATTCCTGAGACATGTTTCAAACCCTGAAAGCTGTACGAAGGTCACAGCCCCTATGGCTGTGCACATAGCCTCGTTTCCTTCTATATAAACCCTGTACTTTCTGCCCTAGAGACCTTAAGTCTCAGTTTTGTTTCGCAATCCAAGTCTTCTATCTATTAGAACCTTGCTTGCCTAGAAGCATCAGACCTGAGAGAACCCTCTTGACATCACGCTCTTCGACTTCTTGACACTTTGGTCTTATCCCTAAGCCCAAAGCCTTTGACCTCTGAAACGCTCTTGACTTAGTCGTTTACTAAGTCTCTTCTTATCGAACCCTTGATCTCGTCTTGCACGTCTTGCAAGACTTGCTCTTGACTTCACGAACGATCGTACACTTCATACAAAGGTCCCACTTGGAACCTTAACACCGGCGCTCCTGCCTCGATGCGCGATTCCTTTTCTGTGCAAGTCGCCTCTTCTCCTTCAGAGCCAGAGATGCCACTCTCTGTCCCTTGGAGAGATCAAAAAAGGCCTGGGGGCCCTCTCTGTTAAGAAGCTCTAAGATGTATCCGAACATCACCTTTTTCACCTTGTTAAGAGGGCGAGGTACAAGCGCAACAGCGCACTTGACCAGGTGAGCGTGGAACTGGGGAGCGAACTCGACCCAAAAAACTTTTCCATCTTCGGCCTTTTGGGCCGAAATGACGTTAGCCACGAGGTGGTCCCGTGATAAGAACCAGCGGCGATGGAATATATTGTGGATGTCGAACACGGAGAGTTCGTCAGCCACAGAAAGAGCCCTTCGGGTTAGAGGTTTGCCCTTTGCCCTAGGGGTCGTGCCTGCCTGCCCTTCGCCTGGAGAGTCACCGGAGGGCTCAGGGTGTGGAGTGTTGGGCTGTGAAACGGGGGTCCCAGTGCAAAACGGTGTAAAAGGCGACTGGGAATTTGATGTGCCAGCCTCGCCAAGCGAGCTTGGGGGCTCGGTGGGGGCTACAGAGGGAGTAGGAGGGGGTCAACGGCTTGGGGAGTGAAGGCGGCTCTAAGGGCTGCTTCAACCACATCCGATCCATCGCCTAAGCGATGTCCTCGCTGGATGTCATCTGGGATTTTGCAGACAACCTCCACGGCCGCGTTTATTGCTTCAGCTGCACCTGGGACTTCCAGGGTGCGGTCGTCCTTGGCTTTGTTGAAGGACTGAAGGTCGAGAATGGGGGGATAAGACATCGAGAAAATTTCGATGATGGTGGTAAGAAGTCAAGAAGGCTTGACAGTGATCGGCATCAATGGTGGTTTAGGTTTCACAGTATTGGGTTTCGTCATTTGGCAAGTTGCACATCCTTTGATGTAGTTCTGAACAAACTGTCGCATCGTCGGCCACCAGTAGTCCTCAGACACCTTCTGAAGTGTCGTGGCGATGCCTGGGTGCCCAGCCAAGGCGTGGTCATGGTACTCATGCAAGATCTGTCACTTCAGATCCTCCTGGTTCGCGACCACAGGTCTTCCTTTGTTAAGGTTCCAAGTGGGACCTTTGTACGAAGTGTACGATCGTTCGTGAAGTCCAGAACTTAGACTTGCAAGATGTGCAAGTCAAGATCAGAGGTTCGATAAAGATGAGACTTAGTAAACGACTAAGTCAAGAGCGTTTCAGAGGTCAAGGGTTTTGGGCTTAGGGATAAGACCAAAGTGTCAAGAAGTCGAAGAGCGTGATGTCAAGAGGGTTCTCTCAGGTCTGATGCTTCTAGGCAAGCAAGGTTCTAATAGATAGAAGACTTGGATTGCGAAACAAAACTGAGACTTAAGGTCTCTAGGGCAGAAGGTACAGGGTTTATATAGAGGAGAACGAGGCTATGTACACAGCCGTAGGGGCTGTGACCTTCGTACAGCTTTCAGGGTTTGAAACATGTTTCAGGAATCAGCAAGTCATCCTGTGCATGTGGCTGTTACTTGCGGCTGTACGGTGCTGTGTGAGGCTGTATCGTGAGAGAAAATAAGTAAGCGATCTGAAACAAAGTGATCGGCAGTCCATTCGCATAAGCAAGGGAGTCAGCAGAAATGAGTCAGCAGTCCGAAAATGTACAGTATGAGTCAGCAAACACGTGTCAGTCCATAACATCCTTGGTGTACCCAGTGGTGATTTACTGAGTCCAGTGGGTAGGAGTGATGCAGCTCTGCGAAATAACTTGGTGTGCGTGCTTGCCAATCCCAAACCTGCTGTTCGAGGCCGCTGACCTCCACTGCCCATGCGAAGAGTTTGTCGGGTAGGACAAGGGTGTTTTCATTATCATGTTTCCCTTCGTCCACTCCTGGTGGTCTGGACAGCGCATCAGCCTTGTTCAGCTTGCCTGGGCGGTGCACCAGTTTGTAATTGTAGTCCGCAAGGTCACTAAGGTATCTTGCTACGCGTCAGTTGATTCTCTGGGGTTGCCGGTAGTATTGAAGATTGTTATGATCGGTGTGCACAATGGCAGTGAAGGGAGAGGAGAGGAACAAGTGTCTCCATCGCCGCAGACCCCGGATTACCGCCAAGAGTTCTCTATCATGGACGTCATACCCTCTCTCAGCTTCGTTCAATGTCTGGGAGTGGTAGCCCACTGGACAGAGCCTCTGTTTGTCATTTCGTTGGTAGAGGATGGCCCCAGTGGCATACTGGGACGCGTCTACCTCCATCTCGAAGGGGCGGTCATAGTCAGGTCTTTGGAGGACAGGATCGGACTCTATGATCTGGAGGAGCGCATCCAAGGCTTCGGTGCACTCATCCGTCCACTTGAATGGTCATCCCTTCTTCAGTAAAGCAGTGAGTGGTGCCACAAGGTGTGCAAAGTGGGGAATGAATGGTCTCTGATACCCCAAAACACCAAGCGTACTCCGGACCTCCTTCACTGAAGACAAGGTTTGAGGCCACTGAGATAGTCCTTTCCTCTTTGTAGGATCGATGCGGATAGTCCCATGTTCCACGCGGATGCCAAGGTAGTCAATGCTTGTCTGCTCAAACTTGCACTTTGACAGTTTGAGGAAGAAGGATTCTTGACGGAACATTTTGAGGATTTCCTGAACTATCCTCCTATGTTCCTCCACATCTCCTCCCGTGGCTACCAAGACGTCATCCATGTACACAAACACCTTCCCTGGGTAGCGATTCATGATCTTAGCGAAGACCCGATCCATGCAACGTTGGAAGGTGGCCGGGGAGTTCTGGAGGCCGAAGAGCATCACCTTTGGTTGGTACAGGCCAAAGGGAGTCTTAAACGCGGCTTTCCATCGATCCTCAGGGCGAATCTGGATGTTATGATAGCCCCAACGAATGTCTAATGCCGTGAAGAGGGTGCGTCCATGTAGCGCTTCCAGAATTTGTTCAATGCGAGGGATGGTGTCAAGGCTCAGAGGGGCCTTGGCGCACGACGGTGCTGTGACAGTGATCGAGGAGGGCTGATCGTGGCACTAAGCCTCAGCACGACGAGGATCACACAAGTTCTTCCCTTGGCTTTACTATAGAGGAGAGCGTCGCGCTGACGGATGCACTCTACTGTATCGTCAAAGAAGAGGTCAAGGGCAATCACAAGATGAGACTAAGTCTTGGATAACAACGGTCAGGAGGTCTGACTTGAAGGGACAAGAAGGGAAGAGGGTTCAACTAGTCTAATTGCAGACAAAGCAAAGTCTAAGGAGACAAGCTACAACGGACCGGTTTATATACTCCTAGGGTGTGATGCTGAGTCATAGAGTCCCAGGCATGTCACAGCGTGACACGCCTCCTAAATAATATATCGTAGATCGAACGGAGAAACTACGGAGATCTGCGGGATACCTCGGAAAGATCCAGAGATCTGCATCGTACATGGAAAGATCTGAAGATCCGTATCGTAGATTGTCTCGGAAGAAAGCGAAAAAGATACCCACAATCACGTGGGGCCAATACATAAACAGATCATGTGCCAAACCATAACAGTGCCTCCCTTCTCAAGGGCGCTGTGCCACCAGTGCCTCAAAATGTGTGTCGATGCAAGACGAGGGACGTCAGGCACTGCCAGACGGGGTTGCGAACGCCCTCCGGCTCCGCGAAGTTGTGGTCGTTGGGGCAGAAGCAGTCGGTGGCTGTGCACAAGAAGTGCGGCCACGGGCAATGACAGGAGAGGTGTCCGCCTGCACAGTATAGGCAGTGGACATCAATGGGACATAGGTCGGCAGGGTGGTCAGGCCGACTGGTATTGCAGCGGTGGCAATACGGGTAGGCGGGAGGCTGGTACGTCGGGATCCAGGTGGCGGCTAGAGGGGTGGAAAACTGCTGAGGGAAATACCACGCGCCATGTGCAGGAGGCGCGTATTTGGTGGCACAAACGCCATGCCAAACGCCTGCGTGTTCCCGTCGGAGTCCACGAGCGCTACCATCTGTAGGAGCCTTGCCCTTCTCGGCAGAGGTGTAGGACTCCGCGCCGGTATGAACGGTGTGTTGATAGGGTTGGGCAACATAGCCCCGTGCGGGTCGGGGGTGGCTGGCGTCCAATGTAACTGACGCATGCGGGCTGGTGGGCGAGGGGTAGCCGGAGTAGGAGTCCTGACGTGGTAGCTGGGGCTCCTCGCTGCCGGAGGCGGAGACGGACTGGTCAGATCGATGACCGTCGCTGTCGGAGGTGGGGGTGTTGACCCGCGTGAGGGCTCGCTCGGAGGCGTCGAGCGGCTCAGAGCGTGAGGAGGGTGACGGAAAGGGAGAGACTTCTTGGCCCGCTGCCTCGAGTAGCGGGGCCGACTGGGTTCTCCACTCGTCGACGCGGTGGAAGGCGTCGATCGCGAGGGAAGGGGGCTTTTCCTCCGAATTGGGAGGAGCGACGGGCGAGGAGTAGTTGTCGTCATCGGGCTCGGGGGACCACTCACCATAAGCGGAAGGTCGAGAGGGCTGAGGGGCCCAGAGTATAGGTACGGGTGCGAGGGGCCTGGTGGACGGATCTGGTACTGGGAGGGGTGACGGTGAGGCGGCATACTCGTTGTTGATGTCGAGATGCTCGGGTTGAAAGTCTTCTGGGGTAAGGCCAGTGAGGAGGAGGGCAGCGTAGGTGTCGTCAGGGATGTCGATGGCGGCAAAGTCAAGGTCAAGGATGAAGTCTCGGATGGGGGAGAAGTCCATGGGAGAGGGGGATAACGACGGTAGAGGGTCAGGAGTGGGGTTTATATCCTCCTCAATTTTGAGAGTTCTCACGGCTTCGGGATTTGCCTCGTGGAATTCTCGGATTAACTCCAGGGAATTGACGTTCTCGACTGGCTCCCACGTGTTGTGTGCTGCGGAGTACCCTTTCCACTTTAGGAGATATTGCAGCTTCCTGTACCGCCTTCTTGATCCGAGGATCTCTTCAACTTCGTATTCCTGATGATCGTCGACCAGATCTGGGGGTGGCTCGGTGTGATTTCGGCCATGCTCGGCTGTTTCCGAATAGGGGGTCAGAAGGGATGCATGGAAGACGTTGTGGATCTTCCATTGGGGTGGCAAATCTAATTTGTACACATAGGGCGAGACCACTTTGATGACACAGAAAGGTCCAAAGCGTTTTGGTCGAAGCTTCTTTGTCGGATATGGTAGGTTTAAGTGCGTCCCCTCAAGTAGGACCATCTGTCCTTTGGCAAAAGGTCGGAAGTGGCGTTGCCCCTTCTTTCGCTCGTGGTATTTTTTTGTCATGTCTTGTGCCTGGCGAATGGCCTTTTGCGCTCGTTCTCGCAGTCCGCGGAGGTAAGTGGATCGTTCTTCTAAGGCTGGTAGGGTTGCGTCTGTTATCTGTTGTTCCTGAGCGCGCGGGGTGAAGCCGATGAGTAATTTGAAGGGGGTCTTTCCGGTGGTGGAGCTGGGCCAGGAGTTATGCACAAATTGGGCGAGTGGGAGCCATCGTGCCCAATTGTTCTGTTGGAAGTTGCCGTAGATTCGAAGGTACTGTTCCAGCCATTGGTTCGTCCGCTCTGATTGGCCGTCTGTCTGGGGGTGATATGCTGTACTAATGTTTTGGTTTATTTTGAGTCGTTTACAGAGGTCTGTTGTCCATTTTGAGGTGAACCTCGTGTCTCGATCCGATATAACGGTCTTAGGAATCCCGTAGTGAGGGAAAACATGTTGGGCGTAGAGTGCGGCCACCCCTTCAGAGTCGATTTTCTGCGTACAAGGGAGGAAGAATGCCGCCTTTGTGCAGTCATGGTCGGTAATCGTCAGGATAGAGTCATAGCCTTGCGAAGGTGGGAGGTCCACAATGAGGTCAAGTGCGATAGTTTCAAACAGTAACGCGTTTGGTTTAACAGTGATCGGGTAAATTGGAACCTTGGGCCGGACTGTGTTGCTCTTTGTGGTCTGACAGGTGGCACACCCCTTGATGTATTGTCGAATGAAGGTTTTCATGTCGGGCCACCAATATCCTTGTTCTACTGCGTGTAGGGTTTTCGAAATTCCGGGGTGTCCAGCGGTGACGTGGTCATGGTGCGCGGCAATCACCTCCCTCCTCAGGGCGTTGTCTGCCACGACAACGATTTTCCCAGCGCGAGTCCACAGGCCACGCGGACCCCGCTCAAGCCGGAAAGGGGTTGACCAGCCCACAATGTCCGTGGGCGCCGCCTCCTGGGCTCGGAGCAGCTTGTCTTCCCAGGGATCCAGAGGTGCGAGGGAAAGCGTAGCGACAGATGCAAATAGTTCGCTAGGGAGGACAATGACATCCTTATTGTCCAGAGCTCCGGTATCAAAGTCAGGGCGGCGAGAGAGAGGATCCGCCCGCATAGATTTTCCAGGTTTATGAATAAGGGAAAGGTTAAATTCCCCCAGGAGGGGAATGTAGCGGGCAACGCGTCGGTTAATATCCCGAGGGTGACGGTAATATTGCAGGTTCTTGTGGTCGGTATAGACTTTTATCGGGTGACGCGCCCCTAGCAACAAGTGGCGCCAACGCTTGAGGGCATGAATGATAGCGAGGAGTTCCCGGTCGTGAACATCGTAGCCTCGTTCTGGTGGGGACAGGGCATGGGAATAGTAACTGATAGGGCGTGGGAGACCGGTAGGAGTACGTTGGAAGAGGATGGCCCCAAGGGCAAACTGGGAGGCATCCACTTCTACTTCAAAAGGTCGGTCATGGTCTGGGCGGTTAAGAGCCATGTCACGTTCGACCAGGTTAATCAGGCGCTTTACAGCCGTACGTTGTTCGTCGCCCCAATGAAAGGGGACGTCCTTTTTCAGGAGGTCGGTGAGGGGTCGTGCAATTTCCGCAAAACCGGGAATAAAAGGACGGTGGTAGCCAAACACCCCCAGGGTGCTTCGCACGCCAGAGACGGTGCTTTGCTCGGTCGGCCATTCTAAGAGCCCTTGTCTCTTCGTGGGGTCCAGGGAAATTTTTCCATCTTCGACCACGATGCCCAGGTAGTGAACGCGGGGTTGCTCGAAATGGCATTTCACCGCTTTCAGGAAGAAGGACTCTTCTTCAAAGCGCTGCAGCACTTGATGAACGATGGTCTGGTGAAGGGCCAAATCTGCCGCGTTTCGGTTCGGAGTGGCGATGAGGAAGTCGTCCATGTATATGTGAATAAAGTCGGGGTAGGCGTTCAGTAAGTCGCGGAAGACGGTGTGCATGCAGCGTTGGAAGGTTCCTGGCGCGTTTCAGAGGCCAAAGGGCATCACATTGGGGAGGTACAAGCCAAATGGAGTAATGAAGGCGGCCTTCCAGCGGTCCTCTGCCTTGATTTGGATGTTGTTGTACCCCCAACGAATATCAAGGGTGGTGAACAGTTGTTTTCCTTCCAATTGTTCTAAAATTGTCTCGATACGCAGAAGAGGGTACACGTCTGGTATAGTCCATTCATTGACCTTGCGGTAATCCTGGACCGGGCGGAGGGATCCATCCTGCTTTTTTACAAAGAAGAGTGGGGTCGCCCAGGGCGAGTCCCCCTTCTCAATGTAGCCCAGCTGTTCGTTTTCATCAATCCACTTGCGCGCCGCGTCCATTTCTGCTGGGCTGAGCGGGTAGGTTTTGCTTTTTATGGTGGTGGGAGCCCCTTCCTTCAGTTTAATTTCATGGTCGTCTAACCGAGCTGGGGGAAAGCGATGGGACAGTTCCTCGGAGAAGACCCTCCAGTGCTGTTTGTATTCATGAGGAAGGGAGGGGTTTCCCTGTTGCCGTGGAGCTTTAATGGCCCATTCCGTGGCCACTGAGGTTTTGTTTAGGCTCGTAGGGGGTATGACACGCGGCTCGGATATCTTGGAGACACCATTGGGCCACTCCGGGAAGTATTCCGCCCACCTCTTTAGTTCAGGGTGCCTGTCCTCCAGGTCTTGTTTCTGACTTGCAGTCAGTCTGTCGTCCTGCAGTCGGAGCTTCAGGTGGGCCAGCATTTTGTGACTGTTCTCCCGTTTAACGTCCGCCTCCCTGAGTCGTTGCTTTGCATGGTCTTCCACCCCTAGGAAGCAGGCCCTGGTGACCGCACGAGTGGCTACCTCAATAGGGACATCATCCCAAGTCATATTTGTCCAGTCAATCTTTGGGTTGAAAGCTTTGAGCCAGGTGAAGCCGAAGATTATTCGGTCTCTTCCTAGGTTTGCGACGAGGAATAATAGTTCCTCGCTTTTATTTCCCCGGGTGACGTGGAGTACCATGTACCGCGTGACTGCACCACTTCGGTTGTTTGTTCCATCCACATTGGTAACTTGCACTGGTATTGGGAGTTGGCGGGTGGCAATCCCCCACCGCTCAACTGTTCGTTGGTCAATAAAATTTTCACTCGCCCCACTGTCAACAAGGGCTGCTTCTCCAACCGTTCCACGCATAGACCGAAAAATAAAGGGCATATTTATTGACTTAATGCCTTGGTGTCGTATGAACAAGATGCGTGGTTGTTCCGCTCCGTGCCAGGTTGGCGGACAGGAGCTTAGAGAAAATCCTCCCCATCCTCTTTCTGTAATTCGTCCCACACCTTTTCTCGCTCCTCCTGGTTCATCCTTCGAAGGTGTTGCGCCACCTCCGCGGGAGCCCCAGGATTAACAGTGGGCGTGGGGTCTTCCGAGGAGGGGAGTAGGTCGATGAGAGGTTGTTCGGGTTCTGGGGCACTGTGGCTGGTCCCGTAGGCTGGTGGTCGTGGCGCATATGCTGGAGGGGTTGGCGCCAGTCGCCCGAACGAGTTCGAGGCTGCGCGTAGGATGGCCGGCTTCCTGAAGGCTGCCTGCCTTGTTGTCCGCCTCTGGTGATCTGGGGAGCGCGTCTGGAAGGTTGTCCCTTGGGGCAGTTTTTGACGAAGTGGCCGAATTGTCCACACCCCATGCATCGTCCTTCCTTTCGGAATTTCTCCCGCTGGGCACGAGTTGCCAGGTTGGCCTCGGTATGGGCAGTGTCGACATCCATGGCAAAGGGGTCTCTTCTGGGTCGTGAGGGCCTCGGTGGTAGTCCCATCCCCCTTCTCAGCTGTTCCTGAGTCAGGGTAGGTCGGCTTGGTTGGCCTGGTCGCTGTCCCAAAAGGGCCACTCTGGCTTTATGCCGGTTGTTCTGGTTCCTAGCGTCTCGCTCCCACTGGTCTAAGGTGGTCGGCCAGGTTTCCTGGTTAAGGATGGCTTTCTTCAATTCGTGTTTGAGTCCTGCCTGGAATAGGTCCATAGTTCCAGCGTCGTTTCGCGACCAACCAGCTTGCTTGACCAGGGTTTCGAAGCCTGCGATGTACGTGTCGATATCATCATTAACCATCTTATGGTCTTTGAGTTTTTCATAGGCGCGCTGTTTCTTATTTGAGTCGGTAAAGGCATCTTTGAACGCCTGTTCAAATTCGGTCCAAATGGCTTCTTCGTTGTGTGGATGTGTGGTGGCTTCTAGTTTCATCAACTGTTCCTCCTGCCAGTCATTGACCTTTTCCCCCTTGATGTAACTGAGAGCCATGAGGACTCGGTTAAACGGGTTGCTCATTTCGTCGCTGTTCCAGTTTATGAGCTTCCACTGCTTGAACTCTTTCAGGAAGAGGTCGCTTCGGTTTCTGTCCCCATAGAAGATTGAAGGGGCCAGCCCTTTCAATCCTCCGGTTCCTGGGTTCGTAGGGGGGTTAGTGGTGGCAGTAATGGTGCTTCCCACGTGAGCTGTCCTTTGGCTAGACGAAGAGGCGGCGCGACGGGTATGGGAGGTAACCCACTAGGGTACTAGGGGCGGCTTGAGAGGAGAGTAGCGGGGGAAGGAGGCTCCCTCCGCGTTGGTAGAGGTCGTAAACTTGTGAGGATATTTGTTGGGCCATAGCGGGTGGTTGTTCCGGAGTGAGGGGATGAGTTCCTTGTAAGGTGACAATGGCACTAGTAGCAGCGGCGAGAGTGTCGTCCGCGAGGGGGTTTGGCTGTTGTTGAGGGGAGGTTGGAGGTTTTCTCCGGCCTCGGAGTCGGAGGAGTTTGAGTTTGAGACGCCGAATCTACCCGGCGGTCTAGGGGATCAGTACGCGGGGTGTTCTCTGTCAGTTTCTCTCCAGTAGCCTAAGCCTGCTGTAGAGCAATGTATGGGTTGTAAGAGGTTTCCTGAGCGGGTTCGGAAGATGTTCCCTTCTGGGTCTGGTTCGATCAGATACCAGGAGTTGTTTATGAATTCACAAAAGTCGTTGAGTAGATTTCCTCGTCCGTCACGGGTGGTAACCTGATAGGCTCCCCTTCCAACGTCTGGGTTGATCAAGATCCACTGAGCAACGCCTTTTACGTGTGCAGGTAGGCCGTCTCTGATTCGAAGAGGGATATAGGTCCAATGATTATTGTCAGGGATCGGGGCGTTTAAGGACGTGTTGCCTGAACTGCCGCTGCTTCTGGTACTCCTAGTAGTACCAGTAGCGCAACTTATAGTAGCGGTAGGCGTTGAGTTTGGGTTGGTGGTGTGGGGCAAACTGTGGGTATTCCCTGATGTATTGTTCAATGAATTCGATCTCCCGTGCGATGTCGGCGAGTTCGTCGAGGGTGGATTGGATAAAACGGAGGCGGTCTACTCTTCCTGTAGATCCTGGATCTGTTGGCTGTTTCGAGACGGATCTCTTCTTCGTTTCTGTCAGAGACTGGGGTCTACTCGTTCGTAGGGGTTTGGGTTAGGTGGTCGAGACGTCGTGAGGTTTTCTCTGCGTGGATAAGGATTCCTACTGCAAAGGCGATGATCCCTTCCGGGTCTGGGTGTGGAGAGGTGGATGAGGAGTAAGTCGAGGCTTTCTTCAACGTCAAAGAGTTCTGTAATAGTCTCGTCAAGAAGTGGTAGTGTCCTCAGTCGATGGTGACGTCGGTTCTGTTGTATTCGAGGATATGTTGGAGGAAGAAGCGATACTGTTCGAGGAGGTGGATGGTGTTTTCGAAGAAGGTGACGAGTTCTGGTTCTTCTTCACGTAGGGAGGCAAAGAGGAGTAGGTGGTATGAACCCACTCGAGTTCTAGGCGGATATGGAAGATAAGGTCTCTTGGTTGGCTTCGCAAGCGGCGGTCAAAGAGGTAGGGTCTAAGGTTTGCCCTGTTAGGAGGGGAGTCCTTTCGGGTGCTTGCGGTCTTTCCGGATGATTCGTGCGGTGTGGGTGTGTGTGGAGGGATCTATGTTTTGTTATGGTACGGCAATGGTCTCCTTGCAGAAACACTCGTGCTGAAGGGCGTGGATGTGGGTGTAATGTACCTTCTTTCCTGGTACAAACTCGTGGAAGGCGTGGGTGGTGTACGGTGGTCCTCGAAGTAGGCTCGGAGTCAAAGGTAGGAGGGGGAACGGGAGTGATGGGTTCTGGGGGAGTCGAAGGGTTTCCTTATACGTGGTATGAACTAAGGGTGACTGGGGTCTTGGTAGGGCACAGGGTTCTTCCTCTGGGTGCAACGATGCGACGGGTTCTTCCTCTTCCTTCACTTATACAGGGCGTAGTAGCCTCTTACAAGTGGAGGGTCGACTTGGGTGACGAGTGGGTGGACTTAGCTAATGGCTTGAAGACCAACTGAGGTCTTGTAGGGTTTTAGGGTTGTTAGGAGACTTCGCTTTTGTCAAGGCTCAGAGGGGCCTTGGCGCACGACGGTGCTTGACAGTGATCGAGGAGGGCTGAGCGTGGCACTAAGCCTCAGCACGACGAGGATCACACAAGTTCTTCCCTTGGCTTTACTATAGAGGAGAGCGTCGCGCTGACGGATGCACTCTACTGTATCGTCAAAGAAGAGGTCAAGGGCAATCACAAGACGAGACTAAGTCTTGGATGACAACGGTCAGGAGGTCTGACTTGAAGGGACAAGAAGGAGAGGGTTCAACTAGTCTGATTGCAGACGAAGCAAAGTCTAAGGAGACAAGCTACAACGGACCGGTTTATATACTCCTAGGGTGTGATGCTGAGTCATAGAGTCCAGGCGTGTTCACAGCGTGGACACGCCTCCTAAATAATATATCGTAGATCAAACGGAGA
>WTXI01000262.1:0-50628 GCA_022376515.1 Lactifluus volemus
CTTTGTGCCTTTAAAACACTTTGTTGCCCTGGTATTTTTTTTTCATTTTGTTGTCGTTGCCCGGTAAATGGCCCGTTGACGTTTCTTCTGATCTTCGTTTGAGATTGGGATCAGGGATACGTGTTGATGTCCGCCTACGGTCAGCGCTTACAGTCAGATGTCCGACCTTGCTTTGGGAATTACATTTCGCCCGTAGTCAGTGTCCCCGATGAAGCCTGTCCCAAATCCCAGGGGCATGCATACAGCAGTGCATAGTAGAGGAATTGATACTACATGTATTAGCGCGAACCAGCCTGAGAGCCCAGACGAGGTTGGTTTCCTTCGGAACATCGGGCCGACACCACAATTTCGGCAAGTAAACTTTGAGCCGGATACAACCTGACCACATGGTGACAAGTGCCATCCAGACCTGCGGAACTCTCCGTTTTGAATCTTACAGCAAGTACTAATTCATGCACGAACGCGCGGTGTGTGCTAGGCTACGTACAGTATGTCCGCTACCCCGGGCCAGGCGTCTGAAGGAATTCCACTAGCAGACCAACCTGGTAGAAGGAAGGGCAACGGCACAGGAATCCTCAGGCTCGCGAGCCTTCCCCTCGTCCCATTTGGTGAGACAAAGCGGGGGCCGATGACAATCCCACGAATTCCTTTTTTTTTTTTTTTTCGTTTGGCTAGGTCACGGTTCAGGGACGCCCTGTGTTTCTCTTTTTCACCTAATATCTTCGCCTGTGACTCGTGCGCGGCTCCAGGCGAGATGGTACCGTGACATATTTTTGATCATCTGCTAGAGACCCTGAGGGACCCAAAGCTAGCACACGAGGAGACGCTCCTGTTTTTGGTGAGCTGGGATGGACCGCGCAAGGTAGGACCTATGTGTGTGTTCGTTGTACGTCCACTTCTCCCATTTCGGGTTTTTTCTTGAACGTTCATCAGCAGAATTCCATCGCTACTTCCGAGCCATGGCTTGGATGTATGAACCGTGTACTCCGCCGCTTCCATAGCATCGCTTCGCTCGTGAAAGAGGACGCTGTCATTCCCTACCTGCATATAGCCTGTTCAATAATTGCGCGAACGGAGCTTTCGACTGCGAACATCGCGTACTCGTATGGGGTGTGTTTCAACTGTTGGTGCCAGAGAAATTGAGAACCATTGCGGGGATTCAATGGCCTGGGATAGGAGCCGCTGCTGGCACTATTTCACAGCGAACACCGTGCTAGTGCCATTGGCATGGAGACAAGCTTGCAATTGTCAATGACTTGATGTGCGGCGTACACTTGCAGATAATCATATGACTCATCGTATACAGTAGGAAGATATCAGTGACGAGCGAAGACTCGCGTAACTAGAGGCAGAAAAGCATTGGTTAATATCTGTGAAACGCTCCACTGCATGATGTATCTATCATGACCGTTTGGTGTACATATGTTAGGCTAGATATTCTCCTTGCTATCCTGTAAGCTTTATCAGAATGGGGGTGTCCCAATGTACAGTACAATATTTTAGTACAGTGGAACGATTCGAGTCCATCCCCGAGGCCTACCATCTTTTCCTTCAGTGGCTTATTCAAATTGGGGACCACCTTGTGCTTTCGCTTCAACATAAATACCACTTCCAAGTCTCTTGATTCTACCTGTATGCGCTGGCAGTACCTTGGGAATTTGGCCCCGGTCTTGCAATGACCTTCGTGCCATGCTAGTAAATACTAGTACGTAGTCAACACTGGCATCGCTCTTTCAACACACAGTTAAGCGCATTCTCAACCGTATCTCAATCTTTCGCCTTCGTCTCTGATTGGCTTGCGATTCCGGGGAATCCTGAGTTTAATCGTTGAATTGGCTATTTGGCTTTGTGGGTTCAAGTTAGCCTATTCAAGTAACGTATTCAGGTTGTTGCGTGTTTCAATCGAAGGTAAGGGAGGGTTCCTATCGTAGACTTGTAATAATAGACCTGCAAACCTACTCTCAGTGGGCAATGTACTCCGACAGTAGCTGCATCATCTTCATGTCATCGTTTGTCGCAACCTGGAACGCCGTCCTACCCTCGTTATCCACCGCACTTCCATCCGCCCCATGCTCGAGCAACAAGCGTGCAACAGCGAACTTGGATCGGCCCTGGTTGTCCCACTGTGAAACTAGATGCAATGGGGTCGAGCCGTTATCATCCCGCGCGTTTACATCCGCACCGTGGCAAAGCAAAAGCTGAGCGACATCAGGGAATGTAAATTCCGATGCATTGTGTAATGGAGTCCGGCCGCGATAACCCTGGGCTTTGACGTCTGCATTGTGCTGCAGTAGTATCTGAGCCGCCTCTAATTTTCCATATATTGCTGCCCAATGCAGTGGCGTCGTGCCAACTCCCCCGTCGAAACTCGGATCCAGGCCATGGCTGAGTAACCACTGCACAATTTCAGGGTCTCCCTGGGTTGATGCCGCATGCAGTAGAGTCACTTTTCCAGAGGTTTGGACATCCAAGGCTGCGCCATTTCGAAAGAGTAACTCCGCAAGATGGAGGTGTTTCCCTGCTAATGCTGCTCCCAGTGGCGTCAAATTGTGACCCCCGTGGGCATTCACATCTTGTAAATGTTTGACGATAAGGTGCTCTGTCAGGTCATGAAGTCCCCAGAGCGTGGCATAATACAGTGGAGTTCCGCTCGGTCCCACAGCGTCAAAGAAGTCGAAGTTGTTGTTGGGTAGTGGGTCTACATTATACAGTTTGAGCCACGTCGAAAAATGTGGCTTGTTGGGGTTAAACAGAAGTTCCATCCCTTTCCATATGTGAGATGACACATTACCGAACTGGGCATGGTTGACCCAGTGTCGAGCGGCATATACGGATAGTGGAAAGCTGTCCATGGTGTCGTATCTGTCCCCTTTGCCTTCGGTGCTATCCTTGTTAAGTTGATCACCCACAGGCAAGCGCAGGAGGACGCCTAAGCAACATTGCGCGAGGATTGTGTGGGCAGGCTCCAAGGAAATATAATAGTGTGAGGTGTTGAAACTCGAGTCGGCGAGGCGAGGCGATGTCAGGAACTCCTTGACCGAAAAATGTGAGAATTGTACAACGTGTGAATCGCCTGTGTCGACGATGGCAATCAAACTAGAGCATGCCGCCTGAAGAGCTTCTTCTTCATCCTCCCACCGCCAGTCTGGGTTCAACTTCGGAATCTCTTCGGCCCCATTAAAGTTAATTGTGAACCTCCGCAAGTTCCTCGAACGCGAAGCGGTCGGATAGCCACCACAAGGCATTGCAACAGACGATGAACGTCGTCTCGGTTCTCTTCGGCAATTCCTTGAGCACTCGCTCGTATGTGTCGTCGAGAGATTTGGGTAGTCCATGAAGGACGCGCTCGACATTCCGTGCAAGACATTCCCTCAGCGTTTCCAGCTGACAAACGACCCATCGAAACCTGAGCAATTGTGAGGATCATTATCAACGTAGAAAAAAGATACACATACATTCCGTCAGCCCTTTGAGAGAGGTCTCAATGACCAGCTCTTTGAGTTCCTTCTCCACTTCTCATCACCAACTCCTTCTGAATATACTACTGAGCGGACATATTCGGCAATATCTTCCCTCTGGCCAACTTGATCGTGCAAAGACACTTTGAAGTGTGCCAATTGTTCAAGGGAACTTCTAATATCGAATTCGGGCGACTTGTCACACATATATGGAGAGTTTGGAAGGCGCAGCTGGACCAGTTCCTGAACAAACTCCAGAACCTTTTGACGTGAGCGAGGCACTCCAATTGACTTTGAAACGTTGGGCATTCGTCAAGAGCATCGATGATGATATAAGTCGGGGCTTGCCTCAGAGCTGCAAGCATACTCTTGAGGCATTCTGTAAGTGCATCCTCACTGGGCTGATGTTTTCCATCCTTGTGTGAAGAATACAAGTCGCAAAGAGATTTGAAGCAATGGATGGATTGGCAGAGAGTTGGATGAGGAAGAAGATTGTAGTGCACGAAGATCTGCTTTGATGCATCCTTGAAGTCGAAAAAGAGTAGAATATTCGAATTGAGTGGTTTGGTAGTGAAAACATCGTTTAGATGATGAATGATCGTGGAGCTTGGTGAGGATATGAGTCGAATTGAATGTAGCCAACAGGATAGTGGCGTACCTGAGTATACTTTTACCGGAGCCAGCTATTAAGGCAAAATGAACGCATGAGGAAGAGTGAAGATGGCGAACGAAGAAATCATACGTTTGCCATGAATCCATAATAAGGATTCAGAACCTGAGGCTTTCCAGTCTTGGAAGGTGGAGTGTTGAGTAAACCACGTAGCAGAGCCATGATGATGAGCATCGCGAGCTGCGTTATAATTGATGGAAGGATCTGGAGGAGAAAGCCAAGCCTGGAATTTCAGATCACCGAAATCATTTTCAATATGTTGGGTCGCTATAAATGCTGTGGTTAGCGATGTAGAGTAGCTAAAATAAAAAGTTGCGCACCACTGACAACGTGCTCCACTTTATTGTTCATACTATCCGTAGCTTTCAGAACTTGAACAGTTGCCGTCGGAGCCTCGTCGCATAATATCTTTTCCAGCCTTTTCAGTGCATCTTCGATATCCGTCCTCCTGATCAGCTTCTTCAGGTATCTCTCTGAGTGTTTTCAGTCAAGTGACGATTTACATAGGGACGTGAGCGACTCACTCCCCCATCCTTGCCTGACCTCCTTTGTTGCGATGGCCAGGATTCCGAGAATCTCTGCCATTATCTTCACAATCCAATTCTTCATCCCTTCAGTCAGTTGAACTTCAACGTAGGTCTCGAGGCGCGTGATAAAGTTTTCAATTCGATCGAAGAGGTCAACGAGTGCGTCTTGGCTCGCACCAACATCCTTGGCCGCCTACAGATTTTATGATCAGATCTGTCTCACCAAACAGGGAGACTACACACCAGGAGGAAGACCGCGATTCCGGCAAAGATCACTTTTGCCGGAGAGAATAGCTGTGATGAGAATGTTAGAACTTAGAAGGCAAGTACAACTTCTGAAGGTTCACCATGCCAATACCCTCGCCAAGGGCGCGAGAAGATGTATACAGAACAGTGACAGTGGTATTGAGCCACTGTTTGCTCCCACTGTTGTTCTGGGATTGAATGAAATGTTGAATGTTATATTGTCTGTTAAGTAGGTCGAGGATAGCGCTAGGAGAGTCGCAATCTTGGAATTGTGCTGTGAGTTGATGGGCAAGAAGGTCTGTCTTTGTCTTCCTTTTATAGTTGTTCAATGCAGCATCGAAAATATATCGGAAATTGGAAGAGGAGCCTGAGGCGGTCGGAACGGGAGTGTGGGACATGGAGCTCCGAGTCGTGGTGCTGAGGAGATTCGGTGGGTCCATGTGTACTGCCTCATGTAGAAGATAAATAGTCCCACGAGGATAGTGACTAGATATGGGTTGATAGGCGCGCTGTGCAAAATGGCACAAAAGCGTAGAATCAATCGAGGTAAGTCACGGTCAGACTCAGACACGATCAGGCAAGACGAGGTCTTATGTGCATTACTTGGTGCAGTACCGCATGCTGTCTCACAATATTGTGCGGGCACACGGGTTTCGGAAAGTATTGGTCCCTCTGAGCTGCATGACTGGATGATTCTTCCGCGGCCCAAGTCCGAGTCGAAGTTTGTATCCCCGATGTCATGATTTGTCATGCATACCGGGGCGCGGCTATGGTGTCTACACTCAAAGTCGACTCTGGTTGGAGGAAGCTCAGCAGGCCTCAAGGCCTCAAGCCTCAAGCTTCAAGGATGAGGTGCATATCTTCTCGTTATTTTCCCAGTTTTATACCTCATGTTGCCTGTATTTTGTCTCCGAAAGCTGGTAAAGAGCTAAGTAACGACTTCTGCTGACTGTTCGGACGATTCCTATTCGATACCGCCAGTGCGCCACCGCCAGACCGCCTTTCCTCTCCTAGTAACGGTACGCTTTCCGACGTCCTGACACACCTACGACACGCCAGCTCTCCATTCGGGCCCGCAAATATGCGCTACCCTGGGCGAAGCGCGTCAAGTCACTCACAGTCGGCGTTCTCCATGGACATTGATCGCCTCCCCGCATGAGTTCTGCCAATAACTCGTTAATTGCTTCCGGTATCCAGCAAGCGGTAACAAGGGAGAGAGAAAGGTCGATATCCAAGTGACGAAATGGGTGCGGCCCATCTAGCGTCATTGATTAGCTCATTTCCTCGCTGCAGATACTTCTTTTCACTTGCGCACCCACGAGATGCTCGGGCTCACGAGCTATTGCCACATATCACATCCAAGCGCCCTCTACGATCACCGTTTCCTGCACCTGCACCTACCCCACTCAACGCGCACCTTTTGAGACGATCCGCTGGGCGCCAGATTTTAGGAGGATCAAATGACGAGACGGAATCGCAATGGAGTCAGATTCTGCTTTCGCCCACGAGGGACGACCCGTGGTATGGCATCGACGGCGGGGAGTGTGTCATCGTCACAGCGGTATGCGGGCCAGGGTGCGTGGAACCGCATTGGAGACGAGGAGTTGTCCAACTCGGACGGCTTGGCTGAAGATTTCATGGACAGTGGGCCAATTGAAGATGCCAAAGGAACGATGAAGACGTGCCAGCGGTACTAGATGACGATGAACTGAATGAGGATCCAAAGAAATGTTGCTTATTATGGAAATCCCAGCCAAGATTTCCTCTTATTCTTCGTCGTTCCCTCCACGCTCAATGCGGCAACCCACCATACTCCCTTGATGCTCACAAATGGCATCCTGCGCTGACTGCGCTCACACATTCGCGTGTAAGTGGGAGTTCATGCAACGGTTCGTCTTCCACGCATGGTGGTTTGTAGGACCCCCATACAAATCACTGAGTCCGACCGACTTGAAGTATGACGCCGCACGGATCTTTGCACTGGGAACACCATGATCTCGCCCGTAGCCAGTATCCCCCGGTGGAGTCTGTCCCAAAGCCCACGGGCATGCATACAGCAGTGCATAGTAGAGGAATTGCTACTACATGTATTAGGCGTGAACCAGAGGGTGGTTTACTTCGGAACTTCGGGCCGACACCACAATTTCGGCAAGTAAACTTTGCAATCTGACCACATGGTGACAAGTGCCATATTTTAACTCGCCACACGCACACCAGACATGCGGGACTCTCCGTTTTGAATCTCACAGCAAGTACGTACTAATTTATGCACGAACGCGTGGTGTGGGCTAGGTTACGTATGTCTGTTACCCCGGGCCAGGCGTCTGAAGGAACTCCACTAGCAGACCAACCTGTGTAAAAGGAAGGGCAACGGCTCAGGAGTCCTCGCGGGCTTTCCCTTCGTACAATGTGAGACAATTGTGAGACAAAGCGGGGGCCGATGACGATCCCACGAATTGCCTTTTTATTTTTCGTTTGGCTAGGTTCAGGGACGACGCAGGTGAACAAGTCGTATCCCCCCTGCGTTTCCCCTTTTCCCCCGTGTCTTCGCCTGTGGCTCGTGGGCGGCTCCAGGCGATGTAGCCCGTTTTTTTGACCATCCGCTAAAGACCTGAAGGACCCAAAGCTAGCACACGAGGAGATACTCCTGTCACTGGTGAGCTAGGATGGACCGCGCAAGGTAGCACCTATGTGTGTTCGTGGTACGTCCATGTCTCCTATTTTGTACATTTCTTGAAACTCCACCAACTGTCATACCCTACCTGCATTTGGCTTGTTCAATAATTGCGCGAATTAGCTTTCGACTGCGTACTCATGTGGGCTCTGTTTCAACTGTTGGCGCCATGGAAGCAGAGAACCTTTGCGGGGATTCAACGGCCCGAGATAGAAGCCGCTGCTGGCACTACTTCACAGTGGACACCGTGATAGTGCCACGGAGACAAGCTTGCTATTGTCAGTGACTTGATGTGCGGGTACACTGGCGGACAATACGAGTCATATGACTCGTCGTAGCTGAAACAGCCCAGCCGCCCAGGAAGATGTCAGCGACGGGCGAAGACTCGCGTAACTAGAGGCAAAACGGCGTTGGTCTATATCTGTGAAACGAATCATGATGTGTCTATAATAAACGTTTGGTGTAGCCCTCGACATATGTTAGGCTAGGTATTCTCCTTGCTATCCTACAGTCATTTGCCAGTGTAAGTTTTCTCAGAGGGCTGTTCCAATGTACAGTACGTGTCGTGCAAAATCTCCTACTATAGTGGAATGACCCGAGTCCATCCCTGTGGCCCTTTCCTTCGATGATTCCTTCAAGTTAGGGACCACCTGGTGCTTCGGCATTTCACTTCAACACAAATATCACTTCCAAGTCTCTTGATTCTATGCACTGGCAATACCTTGGGGGTTTGGTCCAGGTCATTAAATGACATTCGTGCCTCTGCCATGATACTAGTACGTTGTCTACATCGCTCTTTCTACACACAGATAAGCGCATTCTCAACCGTATCTCAATCTTTCGCCTCGTCTCTGATTGGCTTGCGATCCCAGTAAGTCCTGGGTAGCCTCAGTTATTCAGGTAACATATTGTGGCGTATTTCAATCGAAGGTATGGGAGGGTTCCTATCGTAGATCTGTAGTGATAAACCTGTAAAAATACTCAGTGGGCAATGTGCTCCGACAGTAACTTCATCATCTCCTCATCATCTTTTCTCGCAACATGGAACGTGGTCCTACCCTCTTTATCCATCGCACTTCTATCAGCCCCATGCTCGAGTAACAACTGCGCGACAGCAAACATTCCCTCGAGTCGCTGTGTATCGTAGCGTGCCAGTGGCCTTTGTGAAGCTATATGTAATGGGGTCGAGTCATTATGATCCCGCGCGTTTACATTTGCACCGTGGCAAAGCAATAGCTGAGCGACATCAGGGTAACCGAATTCCGATGCGTGGTGTAATGGAGTCCGGCCGCGATAACCCTGGGCTTTGACGTCTGCATTGTGCTGCAGTAGTATCCGAGTCGCCTCTATTTTTCCGCGTATTGCTGCCCAATGTAGTGGTGTCGTGCCAACTCCCCCGTCGAAACTCGGATCCAGGCCATGGCTGAGTAACCACTGCATGATTTCAGGGTCTTCCTGTTTTGATGCCGCATGCAGTAGAGACACATGTTCAGAGGTTTGAATATCCAAGGCTGCACCATGTTGAAAGAGTAACCTCGCCAGCTGGAGGTGTTTCCCTGCTAACGCTGCTCCCAGTGGTGTCATATGGAGACCCCCGTGGGCATTCACATCTTGTAAATGTTTGACAATAAGGTGCTCTGTCAGGTCATGAAGTCCCCAGAGCGCGGAATAATAGAGCGGAGTTCCGTTTAGTCTCCCATCCCCGTGAGTGAAGTCGAAATCGTTGTTGGGTAGTGGGTCTACATTGTACAGTTTGAGCCACGTCGAAAAATGTGCCTTGTTGGGGTTAAAGAGAAGTTCCATCCCGTTCCATATGTGAGATGACACATTACCGAACTGGGCATGGTTGACCCAGTGTCGAGCGGCATATACAGCTAGTGGGAAGCTGTCCCTGGTGTTATATCTATCTCCCTTGCTTTCCGTGCTATCCTTGTTAAGTTGATCACCCACAGGCAAGCGCAGGAGGACGCATAAGCAACATTGCGCGAGGATTGTGTGGGCAGGCTCCAAGGAAATATAATAGTGCGAGACATTGCTACTCGAGTCGGCGAGGCGAGGCGAGGTCAGGAACTCCTTGACCGAAAAATGTGAGAATTGTACAACGCGTGAATCGCCTGTGTCCACGATAGAGATCAAACTAGAGCATGCTGCCTGAAGAGCTTCTTCTTGATCCTCCCACCGCCAGTCTGGGTTCAACTTCGGAATCTCTTCGGCCCCATTAAAGTTAATTGCAAGAACCTCCGCAAGCTCCTCGACGCGAAGCGGTCGGATAGCCACCACAAGGCATTGTAACAGACGATGAACGTCGTCTCGGTTCTCTTCGGCAATTCCTTTGAGCACTCGCTCGTATGTGTCGTCGAGAGATTTGGGTAGTCCATGAAGGACACGCTCAACATTCCGTGCAAGACATTCCCTCAGCGTTTCCAGCTGACAAACGACCCATCGAAACCTGAGCAATTGTGAGGATCATTATCAACGTAGAAAGGAATACACATACATTCCGTCAGCCTTTTGAGAGAGATTCTCAATGACCAGCTCTTTGAGTTCCCGTCTCCACTTCTTCATCACCAACTCATTGTCCGAATAGACCACTGAGCGGATGTATTCGGTGATATCTTTCCTCTGGCCGTCTTGATCGTGCAAAGACACCTCTAAATGTGCCAATTGTTCAAGGGAACTTCTAATATCGAATTCGGGGCGACTTGTTACGCATATATGTAGGTTCGGAAGGCACAGCTGGGCCAATTCCTGAACAAACCTCAAAACCTTGTGACGTGAGCGGGGCACTCCAATTGTCTTTGAAATGTTGGGGCATTCGTCAAGAGCATCGATGATAATATAAGTCGGGGCTTGTCTGAGAACTACAAGGATGCTCTTGAGGCATTCTGTAAGTGCATGCTCACTGGGCTGGCGTTTCCCATCATCGTGCGAAGAATACAAGTCAGAAAGAGCTTTGAAGCGGTGGTTGGATTGGGCAGAAAGTTGGATGAGGAGAGAAGATTGTAGTGCACGAAGATCCTGCTTTGATGCATCCTTGAAGTCGAAGAAGAAGTAGATGACATTCGAGTTGCATGGTTTGGTAGTGAAAGCATCGTTTAGATGATGGATGATAGTGGAGCTTGGTGAGGATATGAGTCGGATTGAATGTAGCCAACAGGACAGTGGCGTACCTGAGTATACTTTTACCGGAGCCAGCTATTAAGGCAAAATGAACGCATGAGGAAGAGTGAAGGTGGTGAACGAAGAAGAAATCATACGTTTGCCATGAACCCATAACAAGGGTTCAGAACCTGAGGCCTTCCAGTCTTGGAAAGTGTGGTGTTGGGTAAACCACGTAGCAGAGCCATGATGGTGAGCATCGCGGGCAGCGTTATAATTGATGGAAGGATCTGGAGGAGAAAGCCAAGCCTGGAATTTCAGATCACCGAAATCATTTTCAATCTGCTCCACTTTGTTGTTCATACTGTCCGTAGCTTTCAGGACTTGAACAGTTGCCGTCGGAGCCTCGTCGCATAATATCTTTTCCAGCCTTTTCAGAGCATCTTCGATATCCGTCCTCCTGATCAGCTTCTTCAGGTATCTCTCTAAGAGTCATCAGTGAGTGACGACTTGCATAGTGTCCGTGAGCGACTCACTCCCCCATCCTTGCCTGACCTCCTTTGTTGCGATGGCCAGGATTCCGAGAATCTCTGCCATTATCTTCACAATCCAATTCTTCATCGCTTCAGTCAGTTGAACTTCAACGTAGGTCTCGAGACGCTCCATAAAGTTTTCAATTCGATCGAAGAGGTCCACGAGTGTGTCTTGGCTCGCACCAACATCCTTGGCCGCCTACAGATTTTATGATCAGATTTGTCTCGCCAAACAGGGAAACTACGCACCAGGAGGAAGACAGCGATTCCGGCAAATATCACTTTTGCCGGAGAGAATACCTGTGATGAGAATGTTAGAATTTAGAAGGCAAGTCCAACCTCTGAAGGTTCACCATGCCAATACCCTCGCCAAGGGCGCGAGAAGATGTATACAGAACAGTGACAGTGGTATTGAGCCACTGTTTACAACTCCCACTGTCGTTTTGGGATTGAATGAAACGTTGAATGTTGTATTGTCTGTTAAGTAGGTCGAGGATAGCGCTAGGAGAGTCGCAATCTTGGAATTGTACCGTGAGTTGATGTGCAAGAAGGTCGGTCTTCGTCTTCCTTTTATAGTTGTTCAATGCAGCATCGAAAATAGATCGGAATTTGGAAGAGGACTCGGAGACCGAGGCGGACTGAACGGGAGTGTGGTACATGGAGCTCCGATTGGTGCTGAGGGTATTAGGTGGGCCCCAGTGGACTGCCTCATGTAGAAGATCAATAGTCCCACGATGATAGTGACTGGATATGGATAGGCGCGCTGTGAAAATGGCACAGGAGCGTAGAATCAATCGAGGTAAGTCACGGTCAGACTCGGACACGATCAGGCAAGACGAGGCCTTATGTACATTACTTGGTGCAATACCGAACGCTGTCTCACTGCACAATATTGTGCGGGCACACGGATTTCGGAAACTATGCTTCCGAGTCAGTGTTTATATCCCCGATGTTATGATTTGTCATGCATCCGGGGCGCGGCTATGGTCGGAGGAAGCTCAAGCTTTAAGCTTTAAGGATGAGGTGCATATCTTCTCGTTATTTTCCCAGTTTTATGCCTCATGTTAACTGTCTTTTGTCTCCGAAAGTTGGTGAAGAGCTAAGTAACGACTCCTGCTGACTGTTTGGACGATTCCTATTCGATGCCGCCGCCGCCAGACCCCCTTTCCTCTCCTAGAAACGGTACGCTTTCCGACGTCCTGGTACACGCCAGCTCGCCATTCGGGCCCGCAATTATGCGCCACCCTGGGCGAAGCGCTCGTCAAATAACTCACAGTCGGTGTTCTCCATGGACATCGATCACCTCCCCGCAATGCAGAGCTCATACGGACCTTCTACGCCTGCATTACCTCCGAGGAGAGATATGCCCACGGAACGAACGCGTTCGCGAAGCATCGACACCGGTTGAGTATTAATTGTACCCGCCTTGGTCATCACAAATCCTTCGAATGGGATCTATTATTTTTCTTACGTTCAAACCAAAAAATAAATAAATTTGGATTTGTGAACGCACAAAGACATCTTCCCAACCACCGTCTTGACGGGTAAAGTCGGTGTTGCCATAAATCGTCGTCGGTCGGACCTTCGGTTTGGATGTTGACAAAATAAGAGTGTCGGGTGCGTGGATGACCCGCGACGCGGACGCGTAATGCGAGGAACCGATGATTCGACACGTCGTCCATGAGCTCACCGAACAACGTCGGACGAAACTTGCAACCAAAAAAAAAAAAACTTTGTTGTTAGATTTTAAATTTTTTTTCTTGTTTCGGGGGGGAACACACACCTTGTTGCGAAAACCGGCGTAGCTACCGCGGATCTGCTCTTCGTAACCGGGACGTACGGCGAGGCTCATGACGCCGTGAAAGCGAGCTGAGCCAACGACATCATCACCCGGGCCAGTACCAGTACTACTAGTGGGATTTGGAGGCAAACGGGCAGGATCGTGATCGAGGAAGTACCGCCGATGTCGGCGTCGCAGCCATAAGCATATTCCTTGATCACTTCGGGAGTGGTGAGCGTGAAGAGCGTCAGGGGTGCACGTGAAGGTGGCTCGGCGCCTTGCATTTGCAACACTTTTGTTCAAAGTTCAAACTCTTGTTAGCAAGAGAGAGAGGAATATGGAGTGGACGGACCTCTTGCGGTAGCATCGCGGGCGAGTCTGCTGGACCTGTTGAGGTACGATCTTAAGTTTGACATCGTTTTGGTACGGGTCTGAGGGCGAGGGTTGGCGGCGCGGCGCGGGTGTAGTATTTACTTTCGTCCGACCATGAACTGACAAAGTATTCTTTGTTTGCACAACCTATCTCTGCAATGGACGAAAATGCTTACTGCCTGCTGGGTTCTCAACTCCTCCCCTTCGGACCTCATATAGAAGGGAGGTACAATTCTGCTATATGTCCCCGAGGAAGCTATAGTACTAGTAGAACACCTCGCACAGGAAATTTACCATTATTTCCTCGCTTGTGGTAGGCCCCACAGCTCACGTAGGTAACTCCGACAGTCTCTAAACAACATTCACCAAAAGTAGGAAGGTTCCTTACCATCATATTACAGCAGTGGCGGTAGCGGAACATAGACACAGGGGTTGTCAAAGTACGGTACAGACGAAATGACAGATGCGAGTTCGCCGGTGGTATCATCAGACGAATTCAACTCTGCCGAGTCCGCCGTCATACCGCTTTTCTGCGTCTGATCCTTCGCTCGCCTCGGGATGTGGTCCCTGCGAGAGTGGATTGAACACCTCGTCAGCCGCTTGCTTGCGCTTGGAAGGTCTGCGTCTGTACTTGAGCAGAACATCATATTGAAAAGTTGGCGGGAAGTCGATAGGTGCCTCACGAAACTTTACAAAACGCTTGCCCGTTCCGCATGACGTTGCGTCAAACACGAGAGCTTGTGCGTACTCCAAGGCGAAATGTTTTGAGCAGAACCTCGAGGTGAGGGGAATACGGCCATACCGCGACGGATATGAGCCTGTCTGCATGTAGACGCGAGAGGTCAGGACAGAAGTTGAGGTCCCCGAAAAGAAACGTAGGATCAGTGATATCTGCTGTAAATCAATTGGGTATGTGAATTAGGCGACAGATCCCAGACCTTCAGCTACCATGCGTCATCAGCTTTGAGGAAATCGTCCACTGCCAATTCGTTCTCCGCCAAGTCTGTCTACAACCTCAATTCGCCCCGAAAAAATTATTGAGGACATACCTTGATTTTCGCTGGGTTAGCTAATCAATTGCGGACCTTGCCCTCATGCCTCATGAACTACGTTCCTCCGTCAGGGACCTTAGGGAGACTACACTCAGAAGGAGTAGCTTTGCGAGCTAAATGCGCATTGACAAACAGCATTGTCGTATTCGCAATCTCCAAACTGATCCCAACGGCGCCCTTGTTTCCCACCTGGCCACCAATGAGTCCTTTCACGGACCTCTTAGCAAACCACATTCTCCAGCGGGAATTGCAAAACAAAACAAAAAAAAAAAGAAAGAAAGAAAAAGAGAGGGAGACACCCCAGACGAGGTGTTTCGCATCGCGATGCACGAATACGGTGAGGCATAGCGCCCTTTGACGAGCATCTCATCACCAGCCGAAGAGGACACGTGTCCCAACTCGGGATGCGACGCCTGTCTCTTTCCGCCCTCGCCCGCGCTAGGACAGACGACGGTCATACCGTGCACGAAAAAGTCTTCGAGGATCGAGGTCCAGCCGTGTGTGTGCGGCACAGGCTCGTCGCGTCCGACTTGTGGGCCGCCGCGCGTCTTTCGTGGGGCGATTCGGATCGATCGTGCTCGTCGTTGGGCTGTTCTCTGTCTTTGTCTTTGTCGCGGTCCTTGCCCTTGTCTCCGCCGCCCAATTTGAAACCTGCGCCAAGCCTGAGTGGGATGCCCGAAAGACTGGGGCACTCTGGAACCGGCGCCGGCACATACAAGTGGTAAGTCATAGAGAGAGAGAAGGAGACGGTAGCATACATGACGACGAGATGGTAGTCGTGTTCTGCCTCGTTATGGAAGTGTGGTTAAGTGGCGGGGGAGGAGGAATGTTGGTCTACGTGTGAAGTTTACACAGGCACATAACCGAAGAGTTTTTGCAGGTCACGGCCCATCGATGCCCATCAGAACCGCGCCTCCACCATCGAGGGCTTCTCCTCACAGTACCTCTTCTCTACTGAAGCCGGTGGCAAGCGCCTCGCACAATTCCTACTCCTCTCGCAACAAGGCCTCCGGCCCCTCCCACCCCGCCCCGACCCCCCTTGAATGATCCCGGCCTCGGCCGCGCTCCCTTCTTTCTAGCTTCCTCTTATTATACTCCTTCTTTCTCCCCTTCTCATTTATCTTGTTTCCTTACTTGTGTCTCCGATCGGTTAGTACCTTGTACAGAGTAACTTAGTCTTGTCGCAATATACGCGGGGACTATAAACCCCAATTCAAAAAAAAAAAAAAAAAAGATGCCCATCAGAACGTACGTATACATGGAAGAAATAACTTTGGGCAGGGAATCGTGCATATTCCATGTTACGATACGCGCACCTGGTCGAGAGGGTGGTGGCGAGGGCGAGGATTGGCTTGAGGTAGCTACGCAGCGCGTGAAGGAACGAGATTAACGGCACAAGGCTATCGAGTCGTCAAGTGGCGTCTATTTACCATTACGACACTCGGACACGCAAGCTGCGTTGTACAGTATCGTGATTAGTTACTGTGATCAATTCTCTGACAACCCGAATACAACTAATCTCCGACACCTCGGTCCTAGAAGATGGACTGAACAAGATCACCTCCAAGAGCAGAACCTGCATGAGATCAACATCAGTTAACTTTCAACACTTGGAGAATATTACGAAACCACAGACCTGCATCGAAGCCCAGGCCACCAACAGCGGACGTCGCAAGCTATTTGAAGGGACATCAATGATAGAATGGGATGGACCCAAACATCACTACTCGACCGAGTCCGCCAAAACGATTGCTTTTGTCCGGTTGACTAGGAGGAGCTGGTTGCTGGGTGACGACTTACAGCGGGGGGATGGGTTGACTCGGCGGTCCAGTGTAAGGGTCATACGGTTGCACTGGGTACAACTGGTATCCGATCTGGGGAGGTGGTCCAGTATAGACTGGTACATACTGTGCAGGTGGATTGTGCGGCGTGGGTGAGGACACCGGTGACATTGCTCGGACTTCACCGGATTGAGGATAGGAGACTGGCTGTTGGGATCTTTTCCACGTAATTGGATGGAATGAGTCTCTGGTTTCTATTGAGCTTGCCAGTCCACCAATCTGCATTCGTTTCGGCGACTACCTCGATAATATCACCCGCACGGAAGGACAGGTCATTAGGTTCCTTTGGGATCATGGCAGTCAGTGCTTAATGTGACGAGAGTTTAGTACGCCACTCACTGATCCATTCTCATTGTAGGCCCACAGGGCTTTGGCACACTGTATCTGGGCTGCGGCTGTGATTATGGGGCAACTCGTCGAACAGGGGGTCGTGAAGGGGCGCCGAATGGAGGTCCAGAAGGAGAGCGGTAATCTACCGAGGGGTGTGACAGGTGGGGGTGGCGATGGATGTCGTGTGGCTCGTCTGTTCTGAAAGGTCCCTCAAGGCAACATCACAGGGAGTCGGAAGCTTGGTGAGGATGTCCTGATCGACAGAGCGAAAAACCTCATTATGTGCCATGAGAAATTCTGGCGGGTCTGGGATACTATATGCGCTATCGAAGGTGGAGTTGAGTGTTTGACATGGGTTGTGATAGAGCTGCCAATCTGACCACGTGTTCTATTTCACGTGATTTGAGACACGCGTCACGCGCCATCTGCGCGTCGCGCCTTTTGACCGTAGATGGTCATAATCAAACTCCGACATGTACGCGTGAATAGGCCACAAAGTTATACGCATACCATCCATCCTATGACGTCTCTCGTCGTAGATAGTTTGTTTCTAGACCACACGTACATACAGTCACAAATATTCTGCAGTATAAAACTACATCCTCTCCCACCCGCTCCGCTGTTCCGATTGCTGTGACCCATGGAGTCGGCATCGAGGTCCCCTCTTTCGGCCCGCCTTTCAGCGCTTTCAGCCAACATTCTCAACGCACACAACCAACTTCAGTCCATTGGCGCGATCTCTACAAGTGAGTTCTTTTACACTTTATTGGTTTCTATCCTCTTCACGTCCACCACCAGCCTTTGACCAGTGGTCCCCATCCGACGACAACGATGAGGACTCCACCGACCACGGCAATCTGGAAATAGGCACCTCTTCTAGCGCATCTCCTGTTGAGTCATCCCGCTACGACGTCTCCAATCTGGAAACCTACATGTATTACTTCGGAATCCGGGGTCCCAGTCACTGCGGACCAAAGCTTATATTCCGCACGTCCAAGGACGTCTTCACACCGCCCTCGGGGCCAGATCAATATCCTCGTCTCATGTGCCTTCGACCGGTATATGAACACCACATACTCGGGAAGGATAACGGTTGGGAGAAGATTCGGTCCAAGGTTCGTAATCATCTTCTCGAGGCACATCTGCCCGCTGATGTTTAAAGGTTGTTGAGATCCTCGACAAGCACAACGTCAAGCTTTCATCTGTCGATCTCGCTCGTTTCAGCTGGATCGAGGACGTCGAGGAGAACGAGGATGATGAGGACCACGAGGATGTCGACGCGCCATACGGGAAAGTTGTGACCAACCCCCATCACGATTTGGGTGGGGGTCTTGCCCGATACCCTCACCGCTGAGGTTGCCTTTCACTCGTCGAACGATATCCTCGACCTCCTCACAGAACACGGGATCACGGACATCGATATCGCATATTGAGAGTCGGTGGCCAGGGCCTTCAGCGGTCCCGAACTCTTCACGCCTGTATCAGACCTCGACCCCCTCAAGACGGTAATTGATCCAGTAACGACGGCACTTGGACTGCCTATCGCCTCGTTAAGGAGGTTGTCGCGACGAGGAACCCTAGGGTTTTACTTTCAAGTTGATAAGGACATCTATGGTGTCACGGCGCGACACGTCTTATTCCCTGACGACGAAGGGAATAATGAATATTCTTACGTCTTCTGTACGTCCTTTTTCCAAAGAACATAAGTATAATTCTGACCATACTTACAAAGCCGCGCCTAAGAAAGAGGTTGTCCTCATGGGCACCAAAGATTACAAAAAGCTCCTCTTATCCATCCAAGGCCGTATCAACACCCTGAACAACACACTTGACGTGTTGCAGATACAGGATGCTGTCTTAACGGAAAGATCGGAGGGCGGTGGTCCTAACGCTGCGCAGGCCGCTCGCGAGCTAGACGAGACTCGACGAGAGCTGATCAAGACACAATCAGCGATCAACGATGTGAATGACTTCTTTGTCAAGATGAATAGGCACTGGAGAAACCCGAAGAACCGTGTCATTGGACACGTCACGTGGGCCCGACCCATTAGCATCGACACCCACACAATGGATATCTGCGTTATCAAACTCGACAAGGAGAAGTTTGCGCAGAACTTCAGAGGTAACGTGCTGGACTTGGGTGAGTTTATCTGTTGAGCTATCTTATCTAATCTAATTGTTTAGGCCCCGAAATCGACGCGACAAGGTTCATCGAACTGATGTATCCCCGTGTTGATGCGCCGTCGGATTTCCGCTATCCAGCCGAACGGATTTTGAATCTCCGAGGGATCCTCTCCGCCAAGGAGATGCGACGACCCAACAATAAAGGTCAAAGTGCCTTATATCTCACGCCCCCCTATATCAACGCCTCTTCCATATCTGATCTCTTACTCTACCCTTGGTCTGTTGGTAGTATGTCTTGTAGATTATGTCTTGTTGCATGTTTGCAGGGACAATATGTTACGGATTCATCTGGACCTCTGCCTCCCTGTTGCCTCATGTTTTTCATTTCCGTCTACATTCTCGCTTACGGACAGAGCCTCACCTTGTACGACACAGAACAGCGTGTTCTTGACTCATAGTGACTCGCATGACATCATTAGCCTAGAACTTCGATGACGTCGTAGTTAGACCCAGGCTCATGACATCATTACTGATGTCACTCGCCCTTCGCCCTGTACAGTATATAAGACTCTTCGACTTGTGTCCTTGCTCTCCAGCTTGGACTTCTCTCCAATACTAGCCTCTTGAACCTCCTCACAAACCCCCTTGTGATCCCTCCTCTCTTGAAGCCCTCTAAGTGCTATAACTTAGCTAGACCCAACTTTGACTCGCGTCTCTGTTGGTCCCTCCTGAAACCAACTCGATCCTATCTTAGGAACTAGGAACAGCTAGTCCCTAACATAAGTCCAAGCTCCCACACACCACTGAAAGGTGGCAGAAACCCCGAACGACCGCATTGAACATCTGGTAGAGGCGCTTGCCATCCGGATCTCCGCGGAACAGGAATACTATACAGTACTCCTCCTACTCGACCTAGCTACGGGTGAAAAGAAGCGAAGGCTCCTGACGGAACTCCACGAACTTGCCCAGACCATTGAGCAAGCAGACGAGATCCTGAGCGACAGTCTAGAAGACTACAGAAGCGAGACGATCCTATTGGAAACGCTTGACCCAGAACTAGAAAACGACGGCGCCTAGATTCTCATCCCTTTGCCAGAACTGCCTCAGAAGTCAGCGTACTTGCAGTTGCAATATGAGCGCGACCCTCCTCAGAATAGAATTCCCCGACAACGAAACACTGATCCCAGTGCCCACCCGATACAACGATGACTTACCTGCGCATGTGAAAGGCGGTATATACTGGAACCCCACGGACCGATGTTACTGCGTAGCGCAAGAAGGAGAGTCAGTCCGCGTAGAATTCATCAACGACGTCTGGCACGCCGTACTACGCCACCACGAAATACTCAAATCTTGCCCCGCACTCAGACTTAACGAAGCGGCAGGAGCAGGATGGTGGCGCGAAAGCGACGCTCAGCACCCGAACAATCGCGCCCTCAACGCAATAAGGGAAGATAGCGAGGACGATGGAAGTACGGGGGAACCAGAACCAACAACCCCTTTGTCCACCCACTCCTATCAAGAACCACCAGCAAACACCCCGATGACCCACCTCGCAGAACAAGTGGACGCCATCACGATAGAACCAGAACCAATACAAGTCAGAGCGACCATGACCGAAGCACCAATTGTTGAAGCCAATTTAGCTATAAGAGGAGGAGGACCACTCCCCCCGATCGGTAATCAAGGATGGGTACTCAATCAGGGAGGAGCACCGCCTCCAGGCCCGCCTCAAGGACCGCCGCAAGGCCCACCACAGGGACCGCCTCAAGGCCCACCTCATGGAGGAGGACCCCCAGGCTGGCCTCCAGCCGGACCACCAGGAGGAGGGCCCCCAGGAGGCGGATTACCACAAGGACCGATGCCAGGGCCAGGGTACCTCATGGGAGCACCCACTGGACGACCGCCCACCATCTTTGATGGAGATAGGCAGAAGGCGGATGACTTCATGGACGAATGGAACCTCTTCTGCCTTAACAACACCTTCAACTACGCCTTCGCCCTCCCCTACCAGAGAGTCGCCAACTGTCTGTCCTACATCAAGGGACCCAAAGTCGCCAACTGGAATAGAACCCAAGTCCAATGGCTCCACAACGTCACAACGCGAAACGTGAACCCAGTCGGTTATGATAACCAATGGCTGTGGGACACTTTCGCGGATGAATTCAGAAGCGCGTTCCAGGACACGGCAGCAGAACAGAACGCAGAAAGGAACCTCTCTAACCTTCAGATGAAGGGAGGAGAGCTGGACACCTACATCAGCGACTTTACAGAACTTGCCAGGAAGGCAAACAGAAGCCTTCAAGACAAGGGAACCATCATCATGTTTCGACAGGGACTCCAATCCGCATTACACAACGCCCTCTACCATATTAACCCGGCTCCGCGCACCTTCCAGCAATGGGCAGAGGCAGCCAGAGCTGAACAAGCCAAATGGGCAGAGTGGGGCGCGCACGGATTCCAGGAGCGTGTCAAGAAGTACAAAGAAAGCAAAGATGGCAGACGCACCTGGCAGGAACGTGCTAAAAATAGACAGAAGGACCGACGCTCCGACGCTATGGATGTGGACAACGTCCAAGTCAACGCCATGACAGATGCAGAGAAAGACAGCCTCATGAAGAAAGGGGCTTGCTTCTTCTGCAAAGAAACTGGACATATGGCCAGAGTCTGCCCCAAAAAGAAGGGAAGGACGAACACCTGGAAAGCCGCGCCCAAGCGTATAGTTGCGAAGGAAGCCTCCACAACCAGCATGGAGCCAGGTGAAGAGCCAGAGGAGGAAGACGACAAGAAAAACTTTCTAGGGAAAGTCAGAGGAATGTCCAGGGAGCAGCGTGAAGAGCTCATGGACAGCATGCTGAAAGACGAGGGTTTTTAGGCGGCTCTAACCCACCGGCCTGGGAAAGAGCTATAGAACTGTATCGGATCGGTATTAGGACTCGGAATTCTATGATTTTGAATGTGCCCTACCGATCCATGCAGCGAATGGCCGAAGTAAAAACCCTTGTGGACAGCGGAGCCACGGAGAACCTCATGGACACCTCCACCGCTTCCTTTCTAAACGTCGCCCTCCAGAAACTCCCCCTCCCCCGAACCATCACCAACGCCGATGGCTCCGCTAACACAGCAGGAGCCCTCACCCATTACTGCGAACTCAGAATCAGACAAGGAAACAAGGAAGAAGTACAGAACTTCTATATCTCAAACCTGGGCTCGGACCGGATCATCTTGGGATACCCTTGGCTGAAAGCGTTCCAGCCGAAGTTTGACTGGGAAACCAGTCAACTGAAAGGACCCCCAGTACACCTAGAAGCCAAGTGGTACGACCGAGTAAAGAAAAGACAGGAGCGAATGATAGTACGAAGAGCGCGTGTAGACCCTGCCTGGGAAGAAGGAGACGAAATCATCCTAGTCAGCAAAGTCAACATGGCACAGCAGTGGGCGGAAAAGGCAAACAAAGACAAGGAAAAAGTAGAAATTCCCCCACAATATCGAGACTTTGCCGACGTCTTCTCTGAAGAAGGAGCGAAGCGATTCCCACCATCCAGACCAGAGGACCACGCAATCAAATTAAAACCCGAAGCACCAGACGTCATCAATTGCAAGGTATACCCCCTGACCACGGCAGAAAAGCAAGCCACGAAAGAATGGATCGACGAACACGAGCAAAAGAACTACATCGAAAAATCCAATTCCCCTTGGTCGACGCCCTGGTTCTTCATCAAAAAGAAAGACGGCAGTCTCCGTCCTATCCAGGACTACCGCGAGGTCAACAAATGGACAGTCAGGGACGTCTACCCTATGCCAAGGATAGAACAGATCATGGAAGAGCTCAGCGGCAAGGAGTTGTTCACCAAATTCGACATCCGATCGGGGTACCATAATATACGCATCAAAGAAGAGGACCGCTGGAAGGCGGCCTTCAAAACCCCCTTCGGACTGTACCACCCAAACGTCATGCTGTTTGGACTGAACAACTCCCCAGCCACTTTCCAGCGAATGGCGGACAGGGTCTTCAAACCCATCTACGATGAATTCCCTGGAGAGTGCCATGGATACATGGACGACTTCCTGATAGCCACGCACAAAGACCCAGCCCGTCATCGTCTAATAACGCGGAAAGTCTTGCAAGTATTCCGCGACCACAGCCTATTCCTCAAACTCCCCAAGTGCGAGTTTGAGAAAGACGCGGTAGAATACCTAGGCATCTATGTGAAGGATGGGACCATCCGCATAGATCCAACCAAGCGCAGTGGCCTAGCGACGTGGCCGCGACAACTGTCAACTGTAACCCAAGTACGCAGCACTCTAGGGGTCTTGGGATACCAAAGGCCATTCATCAGAGGATTCGCCCACATTGCCAAGCCCCTCACAAGCCTCCTGAAAAAGGGGCAGACATTCAAATGGACGCAAGAGTGCACGGACGCCCTGAACAAACTAATTGACATAGTCACTAGCGACCCCATACTTTTCCGACCTGATGAAACCAAGCAGTTCGAACTCGAGGTCGACGCCTCTCAGTACGCAATAGGGCCATCCTCTACCAACGCGATGACAATGGAAAGCAGAGACCAGTAGCCTATCACTCAGAAACCTTAAACGAAGCGGAACGAGGCTACGACATCTTTGATCGGAACTAATGGCAGTAGTCAAGGACTAGAGAACTGGCGACACCTTCTACTGGGCGCACAGCATGAAGTCTTAGTCTTCACGGACCATGCTAACCTTCAGCATTGGCGCAACCCACAGAAGATCAACAGGAGAGTAGCCCGGTACATCCCACGACTTGCAGAATATAACTACAAGTTGATCCACAAGCCTGGGAAGTACAACAAAGCGGACCATCTCTCCGCCGACCAGACTATGACCAAGGAAAAGAGGACAACCAAGATGTCACCGTTCTCCCTGATTCGGTCTTCGTCCGGGCCATCAGCCTCTCCTCTCTCGAAGAACGCGTCTTCGAAGCGCAGACCCGCTCCCCTGCAGAACTCCTCCACTGGTCGGAGCTCCACCCCCGTATGCACAAACGGGATGATGTCTGGTTCCATGATAACAAGCCGGTTGTCGTGGTAGACAACACCCTGAGACGGGAGATAGTTACTCACTACCATGACCACCAGACGGCCGGACACCCCGGAATTTTTTACACCTACCTGCTCGTCACGCGCGACTACTGGTGGCCCGACATCAAACAATTCGTCAAAAGCTACGTACAAGGATGTGCCGTCTGTCAAGCGACAAAGAGCCGTACCACTAAGCCCAAATCCCCATCTTCCCCATAACCACAGAACGGAACGCTGCCCCCTTTGAAACCATAGCCCTAGACCTGATAACCGACCTACCCCTGTCAAAAGGGTACGACTCCATCCTCACGATCACGGACCACGACTGCACCAAGGCAGCCGTATTCCTCCCCTGTAACAAAACCATAGACGCGCCGGGAGTGGCGTCTCTGTATGCCGAGCACGTGTTCCCCCACTATGGAGCCCCTAGAAAAATCATCTCGGACCGAGACCCCCGCTTCACCGCCAACTTCGCACGAGAGCTCTGTCGAATACTGGGGTCAGCTCAGAACCTTAGTACAGCTTACCACCCACAGACGGACGGGCAATCAGAACGCACTAACCAATGGCTGGAGCAATATTTAAGGATCTATGGGAATTACGAACAAGACGACTGGGCTACCTGGTTACCCATGGCGCAGTACGTACAAAGGTCATGGCCTAATGCCACCACAAACAAGACGCCGTTTGAACTCCTCATGGGACACACACCCTCCCTGCCTGACCATCCGATCACAACCAACATCCCCCTTCTGGAAGACAGACAACGCACCCTGGAACGTGTAAGGGAACAGGCTCAACGATCAATTAAAGCCGCTCAAAACACGTTGCAACGTTACGCCCAGAGGAAGAAGGGACAACGTAACTACAGGCCTTTCCATGAAGGCGAGAAGGTCTGGCTAGAAGGGACTAACCTAAAAACGACACATCCCACTGCCAAACTGAGCAACAAACGGCATGGCCCTTTCTTGTGACCAAAGTCGTGTCACCGGTGGTCTTCAAACTGCGACTCCCTGCCTCGTGGAAGATACACGATGTCTTCCACGCCTCCCTCCTCTCACCATATAAGGAGACGGAGGAGCACGGTGAGAACTTTGAAGAACCTCCACCTGACCTGATCGAAGGTGAAACGGAGTATGAAGTGGATCAAATCCTCGACATGCGGTGGAGTGGAGGCAAGAACAATAGGAAGCGTCAATATAGAGTTCGGTGGAAGGGCTACAGTGAAGCGCATGACACCTGGGAGCCAGAAGGGAACATCCGTGCCCCGGACTGCCTCAAAGAATTCGTCCAGAAGCATCCAAAGAAAGCGCTCGCAGAAGACATAAAAGCGAAGCCAAAGAAGAGAGGACGAGTCATCATTCGATCCGTCCAAGTTTCTCCTCCAATGCCTTCTTCCCCCAGCAACTCTTCTCCCACTTCCCCCACTACTCCTCGCCGCCCAGTAGCGGTCTACAGCCCCGAGGACAGAGACTTCCTCGCAGCAATCGCTCAGGTCGACGTCCAGGTCATCCAGGACCTCCTGATGGGAAGAGACACCTCCCCAATATCCGAGGCCCCCTCCTCTCCTCGCTATGTACCAGCCACGCCCTCTGAGACCGCGGTGGATGACGACGACGACATCCAAGAAATACCGCGTCTCCCTACTCCTCCTCGTGCTAGAGTTCTCAGTCCCATACCAGAAAGAACCATCCCTACCCCCGCAGGGTTCCACCACTACGAAGAAGATGACCCCCATGACTACTCCTTCACGATAAAAGACGCGGAGTCGGGAGGAATCATGGAGATGGAATTCGTCAAATTCGCCATGAGGGACGACTCCTACATCACCGGGTACACCAGAACGGGAGAAGGGCCGTTCGAAGCCCCCCTTAATGCTCGAAGCCATCCAGACAAGCAGACGGGCCGTGACGACCTCGTCCTATTCCACCCCACCCACGTCTTCCGCCGCACCGTTGACGACGCGCTCAGACAGCTAGGAGACCCCGGACTGACAGCAGAGGTGCAACGCTACAGGTGGACGGTGGAAGAGAAGGAGCGACTAAAGGTAGAAGGGAGGAAACTGGGGCAGAACCTCAGCGCCCTCCGCAAGAAGCACGAAGACAGCATCCGACGCCTTGGGACTACTGGGACGACCACCAGACTCCTCCCCTTCATCCTCAGCGACAGGACAGACATACGAGGACCGCCGCCTCGTCACTTCAACTCCCCACCACCCGTCGTCGTCCCAGGCGCCCCGCCGCCGCCTCCTCGTCCCCTCCCCAATGAAGAAACCAGACAACAGATGGGAGGTCCGCGCATGCGCGGAGGAGCCGGAAGCAGCGAAGATGAACGCCCCCGCCGTACCACCAAGAAGCCCTACACCAGCGCACGCGACATGAAGGGCAAGAAGAAGGCCCGAGAGTGGCAGCCGCCTAACACCCGCTGTAACCTCTGTCGCAAACTCGGGCACGTCGGCGCCCGCTGCTGGACCCCGCATGTCAATTGCCCGCGCAAGGGCGGAGAATGCCTCATTGGAACGGGGCATGAAAATTACAAGAGTCACCGCTGCCCCGCTGCTTGGGCCAAGGATGCGAAGGCCGACTATGAGGCTGAGCAGAACTGGTATAGTGATGACTACGACGACGACGTCCACAACCTGGACCCCTCCTTCTGGGAGTGCTGAGTGATTGGTGGGACAATCACCTAAGACGGGAGGTAATGTTACGGATTCATCTGGACCTCTGCCTCCCTGTTGCCTCATGTTTTTCATTTCCGTCTACATTCTCGCTTACGGACAGAGCCTCACCTTGTACGACACAGAACAGCGTGTTCTTGACTCATAGTGACTCGCATGACATCATTAGCCTAGAACTTCGATGACGTCGTAGTTAGACCCAGGCTCATGACATCATTACTGATGTCACTCGCCCTTCGCCCTGTACAGTATATAAGACTCTTCGACTTGTGTCCTTGCTCTCCAGCTTGGACTTCTCTCCAATACTAGCCTCTTGAACCTCCTCACAAACCCCCTTGTGATCCCTCCTCTCTTGAAGCCCTCTAAGTGCTATAACTTAGCTAGACCCAACTTTGACTCGCGTCTCTGTTGGTCCCTCCTGAAACCAACTCGATCCTATCTTAGGAACTAGGAACAGCTAGTCCCTAACACAATAAACACCAATTCAAAAAAAAAAAAAAACAATAAAGGTCACAGTGGTGACCCAATACAATATGTCATCAAACATGGCATTGCTATAGCAACAATGATTGGATGTATGAGCAGATTCAAGTCCCATGTCTGTCACTACTCTGCCCTAGGCCACCACAATTCAGTGGAAGTGGTGGTCTATCCTTATGACACAGTGACACCCACTCTGGCCAGTTTTCCTGGGAAGGAGATTCTGGTGCCATTATTGTTGATGCCATCAGCAAGTTTGTAGCACTCCTCACTGGTGGCAGTGTGGCACAGGTGGCAGGCTCACTGGCACAGATTTGACATTACATATGGCTTGCCAATGCATTGGCTGTGGGACATCATTAGGGGTAGGTTCCCCTATATTTCAATCACAACAACTAGGTTTGTATCCTTCCACCTCATCTCTCATACTTATGAGTCAGAAGGATACAAACCTAGTTGTCATGATTGAAATATAGGGGAACTTACCCCTAATGATGTCCCACAGCCAATGCATTGGCAAGCCATATGTAATGTCAGACAAATCTGTGAGCCTGCCACCTGTGCCACACTGCCACCAGTGAGGAGTGCTACAAACTTGCTGATGGCATCAACAATAATGGCACCAGAATCCCCTTCCCAGGAAAACCAGCCAGAGTGGGTGTCATAAGGATAGACTGCCACTTCCACTCTGTGGGCATGGGCAATGGTTCTCACTGAAGTCAGTGGTAGGCTCATCACCACCCTCACAATCAAGTATGCAGACAACATCATGAAAGGTTTCGTAACCTCGCTCTCAATTGACTTCCTTTTTTTAACTCCGTTAGGCTTTTCCGTTTTTGTACCATGGGTTCCTTTATCGTCGGCGTTGTCCTTACTGCTACCTCGCTTTACTCTCAACCGGACGGCAAGTCAAGTGCAAACCGTTGTCTTTCAAGAGCTCCGAAAATGCCAACGTGCTCGCCCTAAGTCCTGTGACGTGGGAGGGGACATTTGTCGCGTTAGAGGATACAGAAAAAGAAGAAACCTGAAACGATTTCATGATCCAGAATTCATCCAGCACGTTTGTAGGCCATAGCAAGTCGAGTTTTTATGTCGAAAGGGTGAGTTATGGCGCAGGATAAACAGGCGACACAATGACGAGCGGGAAGTGATCACGCGAGAAGGGGAAACGAACGTGGGGGAAAAACGCGATGTCCTTACGACTGTAGACGTGAGGTATTTTAACTTATAGTACATCAGATCTACGATGCGTGAGCCCGACCAAAGCGTCGTCATTGGCTTGATCGCCAGCAGCGGACCCCAATCGAACGCGGCCACTCCCACTGTACTCGTAGGCGTGCTCTTCAAGGGCACAGATTTTGCGTGGTGCTTCGGTGGAGTGGCACGCCTCCCCAAACTCCAGGGTGGCGATGCCGCTGTGTTTGTACTTGCAACTATATTAAGTGGCGGGAGTGTGAAAGACATCGAGAACAAACCTCCGCTCCCTCCTTTTGAGGCGAGACTTGTACCCAGCTTTTGTGGTGTGTCGTATACTTGCGGTGCAGAGCTGGCATGTACAGCTTGGGTGTTGCGAAGCGGTTCTGTACGCACGGAAAGAAGAGCATCCTTGAAGCGGTGCGCAGCCTGTTCGGCATTCAACGCCGCCGCAGTTGTGCTTGCAACGTGCGGGGTTACATCCAACGGACGTCGCACAAGTTCCCGTTCGTGAGCGCGCGGAGGTGTGGTAGATGGACTGCCACTACCGATTCGGGGGATCAGCTTTGCGATACGAATTGAGAGTGTAGACACGTCGGTGGTTTGTTGACCAATTGCGAGGTGGCCTGAAATGTGTAAATGGAGAGACGACGGGGAGGAGACACTTACTTGATACAAGGCTTTCCCGTTCTCAACTCGTTGACCTCCTGATAAGAGCCGTCTAGATGATCCTCATTTTCGTGACTCGATCTTGAGCAGCCTGTGTGGTGATACTCGTAACTATGGCTTAAGTGCCGGGGTGCGTTAGATTCCCGCTTGAATCCTTCTGCGTAACTGAGTCTGCAATTCTGTTTGGTCGGGACTAAGCATTCTCGTCTTGAGCATGTTCCCAAATTCCACGTCTGACTGGGCTTTGCCGAAACGTGCTTTCCTCGTCATCATTTTCGCCAAACAATACGACTTCCGCATTAGCCCTTTGAACCCCCACTTTTCGAACAGGTGATCAGACCTTTCAGCAAGCCAACTCCCTGATCGTAGCACGGTCCTCGTTCCGCGCAAGCCCAAGCTGTTCAACTTCCGGCCCAACCTCACGAATCGTCTTTTCAATTCAAGTCCCTTGACGTCAACAGGCGACACAACGAACCAGGCCGCGGTGTCCGTTGCTCTCGCTGCTCGCGAGAGAGTTCGCCGAGCTTAGATGTAAAGCATGTGATGAACGAATGAGTGGAAGCACGTAAGAGACTTGACATAAATTTGCGCGCCATGGGTTCCAGTGGGATTGTATCTTTCGGCAGGGTCATAGTAGCGGGCGCCGCAGCAAGAGGCAATGTCCCAAACAAGGCACCGAAGGGTTGCCCAGCCGCAGGTGGAAAAGGCACTTTAGGCGTGGTCCCCAAGGTAAAGGGCTTGGTGTCGGGTGCAGATGGCGTTTTTTTTGCTTCGGGCTTCGGACCTTCGGTGTAAGGCTGAGTAGGCCAGGTTTGAGACTCTCAAACACGGATGGGATGGCAAGGTTTGTTGAACCATCCACGACAGGCTTTGCTCTGGCAGCACCGAGTGAGAAGCCACTCTGGTTTAGCATTGGAACCGGGGCAGCCACGATCGGTGCAGGTGAGGCGGAGGAAGAAGGCTTGTTGGTGAGAGCGGTCATGGGCCTTTCTTTCGCAGGAGGGGCTACTCTGTTGGATTGGCTGATCAAGGCTCCACTTTAAAAGCAGGTGTTGTAGGGTTGGACTCTGAAGGGGATGGAGAGGGTGGCTTTCTGGCACTATCCCACTGCCCGATGGAGCTTTGGGAAATTGGGAGATGCCGGTCGCGGTTTGAGGGTTTCTCGCCTTTAACTTCTTCCTCGTCGCCACTCGATACAGGGGCGTTTGCGAGGGGTGAGCTGCGAAGCGGACGTGTACGGGGTCTGCCGGAACCAACGTCGGAGGCCGAGTGCGAACTTGAAGGAAGCGTGGGTGTTGGGTGCTCAAAGCGTGTCTGTAACGACAATGATTCCTGAACCTGGTGGTGTGGTGCTTCGTGCGCGTGACAATTTTCCGCAACGTCTCCGCATACTCTAATCCTAGGTCCAGCCCGAGATATATCCATGTCAAATCATTCAATATGTGGCATGCGGAGGCGTATCAGATGGGCTGTATGAGATAGGAAGGTAATGGCGCTGGTCATCTTGATGTGCCAAATCCAGGATTGCGCCCAAAACTAACCGCCCACATAAGAAAGACGGACGTCAAAAAGAGCGAAAATGATGACGAAGAAACAGAAGACAAAACTCCTGAAATGGAGACAGACAAACAAAACAAAACCTTACCAGAAAAGAAAGACAGACATCGACAACTTACATGACGATGGTCTCACTGCACTGTATTGTAGCAATGCTGTACGCAAACTGTATATTGATGTTCAAATGAAAAAAGCAAGCAAGCAAGGTCGCCGACGACAACGTCGGCATTTCCCTAGTCAGTGTTTATACCCCATGTCACGGTCATGATTTGTCATGCATCCAGGCGGTTGAGGATGGGTGTATATCTTCTCCTCATTTTCCCAGTTTTATACCTCATGTTGACTGTCTTTTGTCTCCAAAGGCTGGTGAAAAGCTAAGTAACGACTCCTGCTGATTGTTCGGACGATTCCTATTCGATACCGCCACCGCCAGACCGCCTTTCCTCTCCTAGCAACGGTACGCTTTCCGACGTCCTGATACACCTACGACATACCAGCTCACCATTCGGGCCCGCAATTATGCGCCACCCTGGGCGAAGCGCGTTAAATAATTCAGTCGGTGTTCTCCATGGATAGCATGGCCGCTTTCCTGATAGAGATGAAATCTACACGACTCAACAAAAGTTATAACTCACCGACAGATCGACATCGATCGCCTCCTCGCATGAGTTCTGCCAGTATCTCGTTGATTGCTGCCGGTATCCAGCAAGTGGCCATGGCGCCTGAAAATGGTAACAACGGAAAGAGCGGTCGATATGCAGGTGACGAAATGGGTGCGGTCCATCCAGCGTCATTGATTTGCTCATTTCCTGCTGCAGACACTTCCGTTCACTTGCCCACCCACGAGCTATTGGCACATAACACGTCCAAATGCTCTCAACGATCACAGTTCCCTGCATCTGCATATACACCTCTAAACGCGCACCTTTTGAGACGATCCGCTGGGCGCCAGATATTAGAAGGATCAGATGACAAGACTGAACCGGTGGGAATAGCAGTGGAGTCAGATCCTCCCCTTTCTGCTTTCGCCCACGAGAGACGACCCGTAGTATGGCATCGACGGCGGGGAGTGTGCCATAGTCACAGCGGTATGCTGGAAAGGGTATGTATGTGGAGCCGCATTCCAGACGAGGAGCTGTCCAACTCGGACGAATGGCCGAAGAATTCATGGACAGTGGGGACCTTGAAGATGCAAAAGGAACGATGACAACGTGCCGGCAGTAGATGACGATGAACTGAATGAGATCTAAAGAATGTTACCCTTATAGAATCCCAGCCAAGATTTCTTCTTAGTCTTCATCGTTCCCCCACATTCAACGCGGCAACCCGCTGTACTCTCTTGATGCTCACAAATGGCATCCTGCTCTGACTGCGCTCACACATTCGCATGTTCACGCAACAATTCGTCTTCCACGCATGGAGGTTTGTAGGACCCCCATACTATTCACTGACCTGGACCAACTTGAAATGTGACGCCGCACGGATCTTGCCCGCACGGCCTGTGGTCGTGGCGTCGGCACCCAAGCGTTTCGCCGAGCAGTCGTTCTGTCAGTGTCTGCATCCTCTTTTCCTTCGTGCTGACTATCTTTGCCAAGACCACGCTTTCACAGGGCATGGAATCTCATGCGGATCACCTGGTTCTTTCGCCTCAGCTCGGATACCGTGATGTTTCCGAGTTTCTGTATTCTATGCAGTGCTTTGGGGGTTTGGCCTTGCCTGAGCTTTGCTCCTCTGCTGCTTCTTCTCTACGTTCCATCTTAACTCCATTCCATGGACGTGGATAGATAACCGTATTCCCGGCTGTACTCATATCCGACTTTCTGTTGGCTCGCAATCCCAAAGAACCTCAGGGCTGGTAAGTTGCAGTAAAGGATGAATTAGCTTAGTGAGTTACGGCTGCATTGGTACCTATACACGTAAAGTATCAGAGCGTGTAGAAACAGAAAAATCGAAGCAAGGGTTGATACCCGTGGACGTAGTACTAGCTCGCAAACGCACTTCAGTCACGGTTGGCGATGGCTCTGACAGTAGCTGCATCATCTCATCATCATCTTCCTCACTGGCAACCTGTAATGCAGTTCTGCCTTTGTTATGCTCCGCTCGTATATCCGCACCATGCTCAAGAACAAACGTGTGAGAGCGATCCTCCCCTCGTAGATTTGTTTCACCCACGCTTCCCTGCGAGGAACCAGATGTAATAGGATCGAGCAGCCGACGTTATCCCGCGGGTTTACGTCTGCACCGTAGTCAAGCAATAGACGAGCGACATCGGGACAACAAAATTCCGATGCGTAGTGTAATGGAGCCGGCTGACCTGTCACGGGCTCTGACGTCTACACTGTGCTGAGTAGCATCCGAGATGACTCGAGTCGTCTGAATATGGTATGCACGGCAGGGGAGTGGGTCACGGACACAGCGGTATGCGAGCAAGGGTGCGTGGAGGCGCATTCCAGACAAGGAGTTATGCAGCCGACGTGAACGTTATAATACATGTGATAAGTGATAAAGAAAGCACCGCACGAGCAGAACCACAAACAAAGCCAACTTTCAAGAACCCATCATGTCTCGCTATTCCTCGTCAACAGCCCCCGCCACTTTGGTGCCCGTCAAATCCAAGGAAGAAATTGAGGCCTGGATTGTGGAGTTCGGCAGGAAGAATGAAGCCGCTCTTCGTGCAGCTGGGGTTCCATTCGTCGATTTCCGAGTTTGTCACCAGTTTTGTTTCATAGTGTGCTCCCTTTGATCTCAGTACAGTCCGAAACTCCCAATACTCATTTGTCAGTCACATTTGAGTGCACTCCATCTCTTAGAGGACGTGTTACCCCTTTCCCACATTATCCCTATTTTTATGTCCTCGACTTCGTCTCTACTACAGATGGTAAACGCTTCGATGGTGACACGAACTTGGACATTTACGACGTCGGAGTTTTCGGCGAAGGAGTCCCCTCTCCGATTAGCCCACAGGGCACTGTTCCAGGATTCACACCTCGCGGCACTGTTGATATCTACACTTTGACCCCTGGCAGGACCGTTCAGATTTGCTGCCGAAACGATCAGCAAGTCCTAAAGACGATTTCTTTCGCTTGTTCTGATGGCAAGGTCACACCTCGCATCGAATGAATGTTGCTAGTTCCGGTACGCATTCACTCAAGCATCATTCATATGCACACTTTACTGAAGTCCACCCAGGTGGGCTTATCAAGGCTCCATGTTCATATACGATGTTCTTGGGTTCGATCTGGGAAAGATTGTATGTGATAATGATAGTTGTGTTGTTTTTGCGCCAGTGCTTGAGTTCGAAATACCTGGCCAACTTAGCTCCGTCTATTCGAAGAAATAAAAGATATGTTGAACTGCCAGCCCCTAATTCTGCCCACCACTTCACCCTACTGTCCTTCTGCCTCATCCTTACTAGCAGAGTACGCATACAACATGGGTGACACTAACCCAGATAATGTATTATGAATAGATCAACTTTAAAGCATCAACTAAATCGTAGCGAAAATGACCAGACCGGCCAACCCAAATACAGATTAAAACATGTGCACTGAGCACCTGCCGCTATGTCGACCACATTGAACCTGAAAATGTTCCAGGAGAGACTTTACGTCACTACGTGGTAGATCTGTCACGCACATGGGCCCAGCTACGACCATGGCCACGACACTGACGTTCCGGCAGAGGCCCACAGGGCCTGACACTTTACCTGACACTGATACACCACCACTGCAGACCGTGCTCGTGTAGTCCGCATGTGGCCACGTCGCACATGCCAGCTTTCGCACTGGCAGTGCAGCACTTTGGGCCCGCATTATAGTACATCGCTCATAGGTCCTGTGCTGCACCCTGTGAGAGGAAGTGCGCACTTGAATGAAGTGCACTGAGCACACCATCACTACCATCGCCTGGAGCTGGGGATGATGTGGCACTGCTTAGCTGTCCACAGCTGGCACAGGAGAGATAGACATCTTGCCTTAGCACTGTGAAACGGCAAGGTCCTCTTGCTATGACCCTTTTTCTCGCCGCGAGGGCACCCAAAGCATGAGCAACCTAGTAGATATGATGGACGACAAAAATTAGAACCGTATGGCCCACCATTTCACTTGATGGGGTAACTTGGGCGACTAAACACAGAAACTGCACGCCAACAATGATGATGATGCATGGTGGAGCCGGCCTTCCGTCGTTGTCAGCAACTTCCGAGATGAGCCCACGGACGGCGTTCAAACCATTTCCCTTGAGCGCAGACAGTGATCTCAAAAGGTTGTGAGGGGTGGGAGGAGGGACCTGGGCGATGACGGGGCCTGCCACTTACGAGGCTGACGCTTGTATCAACGCTGATTCCTGATAAACTCGTTGTTCGCTGCAATAAGACAAATAATGATGATGATAATCGTGAGACGGAAGCTGCGGCAGCACAGTGCGGGCCAGACGAACCTTGAGAAGGCTTCACTGCGGAAGCTATCCTAAATAACGCTGACCCCTGAGAAGCTGAGAAGACTTTCCACCTTCAAGTTCATGTAAGTTAGATGAAGAGGATTGCCCCGGTCAAACGCTCAAATCGAGGTGATAGGTTATCTTCTTCAATCACCCCTCCCGGGGCCCTCCGAGTCCGTCTGTCTACCAAAGCTCTCGGTAATGTTGCTCAGTTGGCGAACGGAGGCGGTACATAGCAGGTGTAAGCAAAAAGGAAAGTCTTCCCCTGTTGGCTGGGCTAAACGATTTTATTGATGGGGTTGGGCTGGGTAGCAGCTGAGGGTACGGCGGTGAATATGGGGTTGCAGTGTATGTGGAGGGGGGCATTTTTGGTAATAGGCTTCGAAGTGGGGTTTTCGGCAAGGTTTCCGGCCCGAACCCGGAGCTCTCCATCGCCATAGTTGCCCGACGCACGCGATTTCGAGTCAGACCCGGTCCGTGGCCTCGCGAGATAAGGGCATTGAATTCTGAACAACGAGGACGACCAAAGCTTGGTTGTTTGGCCGAGGGACGCTTATCGGCCGTAAAAGGTTTGCATTAGTGACTAGCCGGCTGGCATATCGTTGCAGGCTGGGGACCGGGGCTGTCTCATTCATAAATCCTGAAATATGGTAACAGAAACTATCATCTATGGTTTTGGTTGGGTACTCCGCTGTACCTAACAGCTCCTTGTTCTACCAAACCGACTAGACTGACATCAGCAAATGGTGCAAAAAAAAATTTCACTTTTTCACTTTTGCAAGTAGAAAAGTGAAAAGGTTCACTTTATTTATGCCACGGAATTGTAAAATCTCTCTTTTTTTTACTTTTAAAAAATGCAGCAGAAAGCAACTTTTGGGGTAATTCTAGGCTCCTTTTCCGCTTTTGCCACTTTCGGCCCTTTTTTTGCACTTTTTGGTGAACTCGAGCTCGCCCCAAAAAGTTACGTGCAGGTTTCATGATGAGTGGTATCACCCCACCTCCCACCTAGACTCGGACTCAGTCAGCCACTCTGAACGATGCTACCCTGCCCGCTATTCTTTCCTCCTACGCGTTGAGAGTCCATACTTACAGCCCCCCCTCCCGGGTTCCAATGATATGGCTGCTCCACGTCCGCTACATAGTGAACCCGTATGCTTGTGATACCTGACACCGCCAGGGTCCCGGCACGCCTTCTACATTCTAGAAACAAATTGCTCATGGCATGGCGTAGTGGAAGTGGAACACGATGCAGTGACCCGAGGTTGAGTTTCTCCCCCCTTTCCCCCCACTCTTCCCGTAAAGCACGAAACGTCTCTTAGCAGTTCCTCCTGTTTGTACAGTACTTGCTTCATAGCTATCGCGCCACACTCCGAGAGTCTGAGTCCTTTCTTTCTCTCAGGTCATCTGGGAACTCGGACTGCCCTGAGGTAAACCTCAACCACAACGATAGTCGTGGCTATCTCAGTTGAAACTATGTCCAACTCATGGGCAACGTGGGCGAGCAGTTCAAGTTGTTTCGCCGTTGTAGACGCCTCCAAACGGCCATTCAAAGCATGTGACATCTGTTTACCAAACCCCATCAATCGGTCGATTATACTTCACATCCCGTGATTTATATCAAACCTTCTACGTGTGGGATACACCCCGTGTTGTCGGCGTCAAGCAGGACGACAGTTTGCCGTGCAGACCCATATCGTTGCTTATGGCACCAGGTGGTCAACGTGAGGTCCACCGCTTCAATTGGGTATGGATCCACGGAGCATTCACTTGGTTGAAAATAACATTGCTTTATCTTCAGTTTGATGCAGAGACAACATCGCTGCGCGTGCCGGCGTAACAACTACTGACTGTAGTGGAGCATCATAGAAGGTGATCTTGACTAAAAATGGGCGTCTCATCGAAGGCCTAGATCATTCTCCTCAGGGGGGCGGACATGATAAATTCAAGGGGATCAGGCAGCGTGGCAGGGCTTGTTAACAGCTAGAATTGTAGATTCATCGTCATGTTAGTCTCTGATAGAGAACCCTTCGGAATAGTTACCAATGATTCGGCCTGATTTTGACTAGATGTTCAAGATCTACTTGTATCGAGATAACAGTAATTTGTACCTGTTAACACAGATCATAAACAAACGGCATGGATGTCAAACGGTGCCTGCCAGTGGGATCTTGTGGGAGCCAGTCCAGTATAATGGCATTTGTTTTACTTTTTGTGGATACCGTATGCATCAAGTTAGAGCATCGTCCAAGTCAAGACCGAAGAGGCCTCGTGACCGAGCTTGATCAAGATCCACCGAACGTACCCCCTTCCCACCGCGCGCCGCGTGTTGGTGCGCGGGGACCGGGATGAGAACGTAGACTAAGAGGGTTACTTTTATCAGTCCACGTGGTCGCGCCACTATGGGTACTCGATAAACGGAGCGGCGTCGTGAGACTGTGAGGAAGATCACGTGATCGGTACCACGAGTCTACCGAATATTAGGCTCTACAGCTGGTGGTAAGTTATTAATAAGGAAAGACTTTTAATTTTTTTTTTTCATTTACTGTATAGTAACGACGGCGAATGAAAAGAGGAAGTTCGTCATGCTATCGTTTCAAAATACTTTTCGAATTTCAGTACCATGCCGCCAGTCCAAGTCCCTCAGGCTGCTGCAGATATCATTAGTGCGCATCCGGTGTCAGATTCTAGCTCAAGGGTTCAGGTAATCAGAGCGCCTCGCCTTCAGACATCTCCACTTCTCGCCGCCATATCGGTGCCAGGCACGAGGGCGTACTCTGGTCAACCTCGCAATCCCATCGCTACCCACCGTGACCTACCCACTACCAGTGCGAACAAGCGTGAAGTACTCATACAGTGGGACGGGACCGCCCGATCCAAGTTGTGAGTGACACATCTTCGCATTTGAGCTCCTTCAATCTGCGTGAATCCTCTCCAGTCACCACATATGGCTTCGGGACCATTGCAGATGTCCCGAGTGTTTTCACTCCACCACGATGCAAAGGCTAATCAACACCTTTGAAGTGAGCTTCTCCCCCATCCCCCCTGACAGTGTATTTATCCTACGACCATAAGATTCCACAAGATTTGGAGCCAATGTTTACACGACCCACACGAGAAGGTCTCGAGGTCGTTTGTGAGTCTGTCTGTGAATCACATAGGCCCTTGATCAGATTCCTTCCCTAGGGCCTGCCTCAACTGGTCCCCATGTCTCTACTTATCCATGGACTTGGCTTTGGAAAAATAGTTATTACCCAGCGACAAGTCAGGAACTAGCCGAGTATGTTATAGATTCTCATCAAACCATATAACCGTCTGTTCATCACGATCGTTCAGAAAGATCTTATGGGGATCAAAAATCGCGAATGACCCACCGTCCGTTCCTTATGATGAGGTTACATCAAACGAACATGGCGTGCATAAATGGCTATCAAAAATTGTTCAGTTGACCCTCCGATCTATCCTCATCCTCCTCTAAAAGAAAATACTTTCACACGCAGGATAAATTTGGGTTTTGTTTTGTGCCTGGCATTCCCGCAACCCCGGAAGCGACAGAAGATCTAGCGAACCGTATCGGATTCATTCGAGAAACACACTGTAAGTTTGTATTTGTTAAATGGATCCTGACAGGTTTCGTCACCTTGCCGTAAATTACGGTCAGATGGGAAGTTTTGGGACTTTACCGCTAACATGGCTTGTGGTGACACGGCGTATTCGAACCTCGCTTTGCCCGCACACACGGACAACACGTATTTCGTATGTGCTCTCTCATCTACGACCGGCTTCTTTCTTTTTGAGAGCATATCATGCAGACCGATCCCAGTGGAATACAACTTTTCCATCTGCTCGAGCACACAGGGGGCGGCGGTGGCGCTACTCTCCTCGTAGACGGCTTTTATGCCGCATCGCTCCTTCAAGATCTCTACCCAGAGGCGTACCGCCTCCTTTCGACCGTCCCTATGAGTTCCCATGCCGCTGGGGAATCAACGATCCTCTATCGTGCTTCCCGTCCACCACTAGAGCACGACGCAGTCGGCAACTTGCGTGCTGTGCGATGGAATAACGCGGACAGGAGCGTCCTGCGAGAAGTGTCGCACGCCGATATCCCGCGACTGTATGAGGCAATGCGCGCGTGGGAGAAACTCATTACATCATCTGATTCGGAGTATTGGGTACAACTAACCCCCAGGACGGCCTTGGGTACGGGTTCCCTTTTTTCCCCATAGTCCCTTCCCACCCCCTTTTTTGGCCTTCCATTCTAACCCTGCCATATACCGTATAGCAATTGACAATCACCGCGTGCTGCACGGCCGTTCTGCTTTTATTGGTAAGCGTCGAATGTGTGGCGCTTACATTGGGGCAGATGAGTTCCAGTCCCGCCTGGCGGTTCTACGTGAACAATTTGGATCGTCGGACGATGAAACCTTAACCGGAGCCAGGGAACGCGGGGTATGGAGCCATGACTTTTGATCGCGAAATAACACCCTCCCCCCCTTCTACTTTATTATTATAATAAAGCTATGTTATCCTCGATTTCTTTCACGTTTCGCCAGAATGGATATATTAAATTTTTTATTTTCAGCAGTGATGTGTATTGGTGTAATGTTATTCTGTGTCTGTGTCTGCCGTTAGGGCGATACAAATCTATCCTTTTCCGTTCCTCGATTGAAGTGGGCAAAACCAAAAAAAAAAAAGTACAGATGCGTGATACTCACTACTGGGAATTCTTAGGCCGTCCTCGACTCTCGAACCTCCGCCTCGATGGACTTGAGAATATATCCTTCGAGTCCACCGCAAATCCACAACTCTTGCACGCTCGCCCCCACCGGCCGTACGGCATAGGTACGCGGCCCGCCATCCATGCCCCTCACCTCGACCCTGCCGTCCGTCATGCGTACGGTGACAACGAGGCCCGCATCTACCGTCAGCTCGCCACCTCTTCCGCCCGCGCCGCGCGCCCCATCCTTCGCGTACGCGCGGGTGAGGTCCGCGACAAGCTCCGGGGCCTCAAGGCAGACCAAACCGTTGTTGATCGCGTTCCGCTTGAAAATATCGCCAAAGGACCCAGCGATGACGAGCGGGATGCCGGCAGCTTTGAGCGCCGTCGCTGCTTGCTCGCGCGAGGATCCCGTGCCAAAATTGTAACCCGAAACGAGGATCACGCCCGCTTTGATGGCGGCCGCGGCCTCCTCCTCCTCGTCATTCTTTTTGCGGTTGTGATCTGCCGCTGCTGGTGTAGGAGTAGGAGGAGATGCCGGGAGGAGGCTGCGGACGTGCGAGGCGAAGCCTGGATCGTAGTTCTCCATAACTACTTCGGCCTGGCGTGCAAGTGTGATATCGTCCTGATACGTATATTTCCCGGGATAAATTCCGTCCGTGTTTAAATTATCCTGGGGTGCGAAGAGTAGAGGGCCGCCGAAGGTGGGTGGGAAAGAAGGGAGTAATGGTTCGTTGGTTAAAATATGCGCTTCGGCAGCCTCGTCCTTGTTCTGAGCGGACGGTGATGAGGAATAGATCGAGTGCAGCGGGGGTCCGGTGTGCGGCATCGAAGCGAGGTCGAGCGAGTCCGGGGAAGTAATGTGCCCTTTGAGCGCGCTGGCAGCGACAACGGCCGGGCTGGCGAGGTACGCCTGAGCGCCAGGATGCCCCATGCGGCCCTTGTAATTCCTGTTCGTCGCGCTTATCCCTGTCTCGCCCTCCTCGAGCAGACCTGTCCCCAGACCGATGCACGGTCCGCACCCAGCAGGGAGGACCCGCGCCCCCGCGGCGATGAGGGCCTCCCAATCTCCGGCGCTCTCCGCCTCACGCTGCACAGCCGAGCTCGCCGCCGCGACATAAAACTCCACACCTGGCGCCACGTGGCGTCCGCGCACGACGGCGGCGGCGTCGGCAAGATCTGACGCGCGAGAGTTGGTACAGCTCACGATATATGCCTTCTGAATCTGGATGAGTTTTTGCTCTATTTCGGGAAGGGGCGTCGAAATTTTGACGCTGTTGGGACCAGAGACGTGTGGTACTAGGGTCGCGAGGTCAAGGACGAGATGAGAGGAATACTCTGCGCCTGGGTCAGAAGTGATGGGCGCCGCCCGCACAGCATCAAGCCGGTGTCTATTTATTCGTGGATGTTCAGGCGGTGCTGGAATGGCAGAATTGACAGAGAAGGTGCGGAGCTCCAGCTTCTTCAGCACTGCCTCATACCACTGTAGTAGAACCTCATCTATGGGGAAAAACCCAACAAGCGCACCCCACTCGGTGGTCATGTTCGCAATGGTAAGGCGATAATCGATGGGCAGTGAGGCAATGCCATCGCCCGTAAATTCAATCGCGGCATTGAGCACCTCGTCCTTGTTGAAAGCACCACACAATGCAACAATTACGTCTTTCCCTGTAACCCCAGCAGCAAGCCTTCCCCTGAGCTCCACACGAACCATTCTGGGTACTTGCCACCACGTAGTTCCGGTTGCCCAAATAGCGGCTGCGTCTGTTCGTACAATCGGCGTCCCAACACACCCAACGCCTCCGTACATGTTACTATGACTGTCCGACGCGACGGTGAGTGTATGAGGAAAGGCGTAACCTTCCTCCACCAGGATTTGATGACCGATGCCACGGCCAGCGGGGTAAAAGTCGATTCCATGTGTCCGCGCGAACGCTTCGATGTTTGCATATTTAGCCAAATTCTTGGAAGATTTGTTCTGAACGTCGTGATCAAGGGTGAAAACGGCTTGTGTGGGTAATTTGAATCGCGTTGCCCCAATAGATTTGAACCTAAATCACGATCAGAGAGCGCAACTACACGAAATGGCGGGGCTAGAAAAAAAGTCGCAAAAGCCACGAACTTTGATATGACTGGGCCCGTATTATCGTGCGTCATGACGTGCTCAGGACGGATCATGACGTAGTCACCCGCTTTGACCACCTTCCCAAGAGGAAGGCCAACAGCGTGCTTCTGAACGATCTTTTCTATCACCGTCTGGGGTACATGGCGTCGTCGTTCGGTGACAGTGGCCAGCGTTCGCGTCAAAATGAGCCAGGGCGCCGGTGATCGCGGAGCTGAGAGGGGGAGTAGACCCATGTTATCGATCAAATGCGACGGAAAAAAAACACTCTCAGTTGTTGCGGATATGCGGCCCGGACATTCCATTCGCCGGTGTCTAACTGAAGAAGTCGTGGCGGTGCTAGTAATACAGCAGCCCCTCTGGTAGTACGCCGCAAATCAAAAGTCAGCTGACTGATCAGCCAACGTGTTTCTTCCGATGAAAGCGATTGTATTGGCTATTATAACGAACGTGACTTACTTACTTAGTACGATAACAGACCCGAACCTGCGGATGGGAAAGAACCCGAAAAACGGTAACGCAAAGGGGGGATATATGTGGGGAAGGTCGGACGGGACCTATCATCCACCCCCTCCTCGGAACCCTTGAACCCTCTTCTCCCGCTCCAGATAACGTGAGAGACGTACGGATATAAAACATAAGGAGGAATGTAATAATATGGCTCCTCAAAGCACCGCCCGAAAACGGATATCATCGATAGACGTCAACGTGCCCATGGCTGCGCTGCATGCACAGCAATTTATATGGGAGATTCGTTCCCCTTATCTTCTATAACACGTTTAATTCGATAAAGATGTTCACTGCTTTGTTGACGGCTTCAAGGTATCGAGTGGCGACCTCAATAGCTGTTGCTACCTCGGGTGACAGTTGAGGAGACAAGAGAGCCGGAGTAAGGTCGCGTGAGGGCGGTAACGGAAGCGGGTGTGGTGGCGGTTGCGGTTGCTGCTGCTGTAGATTCCGGGGTGGGGGAGGCCCAGGTGGTGGAGGAAACACCTTTCCCACGATGCTAGGAGTATGTGGATGTGGTGACGTTGGCGACTGGCTTTGGTGGGGTGTCTGGTAGAACTCATAACCTGTCTGTGCAACGGTATGGGCAGCATGGACACCGGAGTGACCGGATGTCTTGGTCACAGGGTGTTGATAGGCAGTCTGTGCGCCGGTGTGGGAAGCATGCACACCATGATGACTAGAAACTTTCGCTGTAGGGTGTTGATAGGCAGTCTGCACCTGCGGATTCCCAAAGATGCTGCTAGCGCTAGTGATGGCGTCATGGACCTCGTGCTGATACGTGGATGGTCCGGCGCCAGCGCTTGGTGGCCACTCCCAAGGCTGATTGTCTGGTTGAATCTTCCCCTTTCCCACGTAATGGAAGGCAGGGTAAACACCCTGGAAGGAAGCTGGAAGTCTTCCTTCTTTACGTCGCCAACAGGCAGAACTGATACGGTTCCTAATGTACGTAAACCCTATTGATCGGGTCGGTATCATCGTTCCTTTGAGACGCGGGATGAACAAGCAAATACCACTGTGGAGGACTCCTCGTACTCGATCATGGCGCCAGACCTCCCAACACTCCTCAACATCCTGGAAGGTCATGTTGAGTGCGTAAATTACTTCAGGTATGGATTCGCGGGCACGATTTTGGATCCGCTGAATCTCCGGTCCCGTAAGTAGTTTCGCGAACTGCTGTTTCAACGTCCGTAGGGCGTGGACGTCAATGCAGTCCCGAGGTATCCTGTAACCAAAACAAGCATGAAAGGTGGACAGGAATAAGGGAAGAACAGACATACAAGGGAAGCAATTGGGAGTTCATTGAATGTTAGAAGAGGAGCAGGGTGAATATTGGGGACACGGGGCGGGCTACGCCTAGCTTTATACGTCCTCCGAGCGGATCGCGCGGCCCGTCAAAGATCCGAAAAATCGATAGCGTTGGCGCCCAGGTCCCGGCCATAGAGAGCATGACGGCACCTTCCTGCATGCCAACACGAGGCAACAAACTTGATAACGAAGATACTGGCTATATGTCCATACAGTACTTTGTATCAGCGAGCGCTCCGAGATGGTTTATCTACCAACAAACTCCCCGAAATTCTTGCAGGCACAACTCACTGTTGATCCCGAACCGACGGACGAAACAGGGGTTATACACGTTGGCAGGGATACCGACCCCAAGACACGAACACGAGGCCCAGTAAAGGATGACTCGGTCGAATCACCGGGACCGCTCCAGCTCCCGACCTTGCGGCCAGATCCACGGCGAAGGAACGCAAAATGACGGAAGACTAAAAGCTTCAAGTGATGTCATTGGTGGCATTCCACAATTAGAGCGGGCTGCAAACAACCAATGACGGAGGTGACCCAGTTGTGCGGCCCTCCCTCTCTTCAACCGTTCTGCGGTATCACGGAGGAACAGACTTGGAGTCAGCAGACTACCCAAAGATAAGGATAAGAAACGCCACACGAAAAGATACAGATACAAGTCCGTTTCGCGATGGCGTCTCGTTTGAACGACCCGTAGCGGTGGTACACGCACTGCCCCGCAGCCTTGAATGACCCTTGATCCGGAAACTTTGTATGTGATGAAAGAATGGAGAATAGTGTCGAACCCCGACAGTAGCGTCAGCTGGTCATACGACAGTGTCGGTCGTTAGGTGGAATCCCACCGGCTGGCGCCAAAGATTGCATCAAAGCCAACTTATAATAAAGTCACCGACAAGGTTCTATCATGAAAGCGGGGCGGGAGTAGGAAAAAAACAAACATATATTTCAGATATAGACCTACGGAGACAGATGAGGAGCGAATACCCGTTCATATTGATGGATGTTACGAGACGCCGGACAGGATTAGTGATTGGACATGAAAAGGAAATCCAAAGGGAACACTGTTAAGCTCCAACAGCGGCAGTGCTAACAGCCGAAACCTTCTCTGTGCCAGTATTGTGCCCGACAGAGGAAGGACGTTGTTCTTGAGCGGGGGCGTCTGACTTGGACGGATTTTGATCTGTCTTTGCTTTCTTACGTTTCTTTAGAAGCCCTGCAACGCAAAGAATGAACGATGAGTTGTCCGAAGGCAACAAAAGGAAACACCGGCAGACCTGCTGTCACTGCGCTCTTTACGTTATCGACTAATTCCCGACTCTGCTCCAAGTACTCTGTGTCCTCAACCTGTGTTTTCTCCCGGCAACCTGAGTCGGATCAACATCCGAGCTGGACCCTGCATCCTTGTCAATGCCAAGTTTTCGCTCAAGCGCTTCTAGCTTGGCACGCTGAGCTTCTGCAGCTGCCTTCTTTCGTTCGGGTTCTTGCTCCAAGTATTCGGCCAACCTAGTATACACGTAGCATTTCAATGACAAATCAAATTATAAGCGCTAGGTGAACAGCCTCAAACAAAGAACGCACTTTTTGCTTCCTTAATCGTACTGAGGCGGCGACCGCTCAAGTCACGACAAGAGTCGTTATTACTTGTCTTTTGACTGCTCATACGGCCACCCGCGGCGCGTAGCTGGGATCCGAAACCACCTTTACCACCACGCATGCGCGGTACTAGCCTAAGGGAGACCAGGGAATGACCAACATCATGCGGCCCTAGAATAGAGGAGAGTGGGGTGGCTTGATCAGACACGGTCCCAGAAAGAGGCGAGAGATGTAAATCGGCTGTGGACGGAAGAAATGCGTAACGAGCCAAAAGGAGATCGTGAAGATTTCCGAGCGTAATGTCATCAGGGACGGAGAGGGCGACGGTCGGGAAAGGCGGAAATGAAGAAATGAGGACCGTGGTTGACATCGCGGTGGCGATCAAAGTGTGTATAAAGTTTGTAACCGGGGGCTTTGATGTCCAATAGTAGGGGTATCGGGGGTCCTTCCACCCAACTGGCCACGGAAGCAGGTCCGACTTTTGACACGCGACACGCACAGCAACACAATATTTCGATTTCTACAACCACCGTCATCATCAATCACCCCATGGTCAGCCTCTGAATTTCAACTTTCCTGAGTAAAGCTCCTCCAAACCTAACAATTCTTGTGTATTTTTCTTCAGTCCGACTCCGACGTACTCCCTCCGCCGTCTCGCGCTCCTCCACCGGTGGAGTTGCCAAACCACCTGGTGCCCAAATTCGGTTCGTGTCGCTTCCTCTGCTCCGCCCCTGGCTTCCCAATTTGCCTCTCTGACAAGTCAATTTTAGTCGACGTGCTGCTGCGTCGCAAGTTTCCAAGCCCAACTCTTCGCGCGCAGCAGGAGCCGGAGGGTCGTCCAACACCATGCTCAAGCTGTACACGGATGATTCGCCAGGTCTTCGGGTGTGCGTGTTCTTCTCCGTTGATTTGTTTTTTTCCCCTGATTCCGGAGATGTTGTTTATCACAGTGACCCATTCATCGTCCTAGTCCTTTCCCTTTCCTTCATCGCGTCCATATTCTTCCTCCACATCTCCGCCAAGATCATCCGTGCCTTTACAAAGTAAACCAAGAAAGGTGTAATGCTGTGGGCACGTTCGTGCTTGCCGGTCGAAACGGTACCCCCTTGTGATTTAGATTCACAAAAAGGGCTCTTAGTTACGTTCATTTGTGCATGTAATCCGAGGAGCTCGTTCGTCCTGTAATTGCAGTTTTTCTCTTGGCGGAGACCTAGCCATCGACCCTGGCCTTCTAAGCTTATCCCCGAATAACGGATCCTACAAAGTACAGTAACCTGAGTTATGTCATGAGCACTTTTTGCTACAATGGCAATCAAGCGCCGAGGAGATGAATTGGGTGTTTTGAAATAAACGAAAAAAAAAAAGTGCAGAACGCAAACGTGTTTAACGGCTAAGCAGAGCCAAAATTCTGTCTTCTATCGCTCTAATAGTAGCTCGCGGCGTATTCAGACTCGTCATCAGATATGCCACATCGCCTAGTGTGCGGAAATGTATGCTGAAGTGTGCCCCTCCTGGTGCGCTCGTCACATCCCGACCTGCCTCGCCAGTGGCATCACCCAGCGCCGCAAGGAGTGCCTGGGCGGAGTGGGATTGATATCCTGTCATTTCCATTTAGCCGTCTCCCATTGTGTTAGAAAGGGAAAGGGAGAAAATGGCGTACCTGTATCACCGCTTCTCACTTTGAATGCGAGCACGGTGCCAAGGGTCATCGCCTGGTCGATTATGCCCCGCTTCGAAAGCGCGTTGACAAACAGAGGCGACCACATGCTCCACACAGCCCTGTCCTCGTCTACGTCATGACGCTCCTGGCCCCCCTCCTCCTGCCAAGCAGCCCGTGCGGCCTTCCACTCATCCCCACGCGCGAGTCGCTCAATCTGGTCCAGCGTCTCATTCGCCACTTCGCAGCCGATCGCATATGCCGTATAGCTGTGACCATGCAGCAGCGCCTCGGCCTTGCTCGTCCCCTCGAACGCACGAAATACGTCATCCGACGCGAGCGTCACGGCGAGCGGGACGAGTCCTCCGGTAAGGATTTTCGCGTGTACGGACACGTCTGGGAATGCGCCGAGGAGGGAGGCGGCAGAGGGCACGCCAAGACGCCAGAGCCCCGCGAAGACCTCGTCAAAGACGACGGGTAGACCGCGCGCTCGAGCTGCGTCTATCAGGATGCGCTGGAAGAGCGGGTCTACGAAGATCATGCCGCCCGCTCCGAGCACGAGCGGCTCCAGGACGAGCGCGCCGAACGGTGGCGCCCCGCCATCGGTGAGCTTCTTCAGGGAAGCGTTGATATGTGTCCGATAGGCAGCGGCGAGGGGCGTGTTTAGGCGCGCGTGGACGTTGTAGATCCACGACAGTGGTTCTCCTTCGACATTTTCGTGCATAAACGCCGACGGAATATTGATTTTTGCTCTTCCATTCTTGATCCCGACAGACGGCGGTTCAAACCAATATCCCTTCGCTTCGTGCCACTCGCACGTGTACACCCCTTCCTCGCAGGCGTCCATGGAACCAATAGTGTCGCCGTGGTAACTGCCCCGCAGACCTAGGACACCGATCCTCTTTCGCTCCTGTGGCAGTATCCCGAAACGCTTGGTGGCGACTCGCAGGGCCATCTTCAGCGCGATTTCCATACCTGTAGAACCATTGTCGGAGATAAATGCACGAGACGCCCACCCCTTTCCAGGGCCATCGTGAACGAGACGGTCTGCAAGGCGCAAAGCAGGTTTCTGCGTTGCTTGGGGATACATTACGTGCCCATAGCGCCCAGCAGCTCTGGCAGCAGCGAGCGTGAGACTAGGGTGAGCATGTCCGAGGGCTTGAGTCCACCAGGAAGCAGAACCGTCAAACTGCGGCTCCAAAAGCGATCCTTGCATGGCCGCCGATGCCGGAGGTGACTTGTGCCCAGTAAATACAGTAAAGTGATCCCCCCATGCGCTGTCAATCACGTTTACGTCCCGCTCGTCTTTGATGAGCCCGTGCTGGACAAAAGGCCACCATACTGTATCAAGGGTGCGCCGCGCCATGCCATGCAGCTCTCGTAGACGTTCCTCGTGTCTCTCATCCAAATGCTCGACGACACTACGTAGTCCGGTGTTACTTTCGGAGGAAAGCTGGCGGTAATACTCTTCCGTGATAACAAGGTTTCGACCTGGATCGGCTTCTCGAGGGGGAGGGTGTTCCACTGCTGAGACTTTGACGCCATATTCTGCAAAATAAGGCTCGAGGTATTCCCAATTGCGATAATACTCGTCTTTGAAAAGCAAGACAGTGTCGACAATGTAGCCTCGGAGAAGCAGAGATTCATACGCGGAGATCGTGGATGAGATGCCACCAAGCCTTGAGTCACCGACGAGGATAGTAGGAAGGAAGAGTGGTCTATAAGTCTGGAGTTGCGTTGTCCCGGATAATGTTGGACTGTGTACGCCTAGCAGTTCCGTCAGACGTGAATGTAGATAAAAACAGTAGCACCAGGTCGTCATGAGAACTCACGAAGAGACCTTAAGCCTTACCTCCAGCAGTCTCGATGTACATGTGTGACCTCTCCGTGAGGCCTGATGCGCATTTTCGGATATAGCTCGCTATGGATGCCACGAACCCGTCATCGGCGGGTAAAACAACACTCTGAAGGTTCAGCAGGAGGCATACGGGGCTATGCACATTGGCTCACTTGAGCACCCTTCTTCTCTGCCGCCATACTTGCAGCCAGATGTGGGCTTACTGGCTCATCAAAGCGATAAAGACATTGAGCTTCCACTAGATCTTTGCGAGGTCCCGCATATCTTTTCACGTGTCTGATTGGCCAACTTTCAACACCCGGCACCCGTTAGTTATGACAGCAGAACCTACTCGTCATCAGCATCTTGCATGGGACCCGTGCTCACCGGCTTGAGATAGAAACCTTATTTTCTTTGGCTGCCGAGGCGCGTACGAGACCGGACGTGAGAATAGTCCTTGCCGACATCGGTGTTGGCACCAAAGACTTGATGGATGCGAAGGTTCTTGAATAGCAGTGACATTAATATTTACAATGAGTCACAGCATGGGGCAAAAATCCCCCAACGGTTGGGGCTTTCCTCATCAGGCGAGCTGTTACTGGCACGTGCACCCCAGGTCATCCGAGCGCCTCACACCGACACACATATACAACTAGATATTTATTCAGTACAACTTACGATACTGTGTGCGCGCCAAGGCATGCTCCGGTCATAAAGCATCACTTACCAGTAGATTCTGATTGACTTATTATCATTGCCGATTGTGCATAACAGCATGCGCAACCGTGACTAAGTACTACCCACGTAACACCCTTGACTTTCTCTCATCAGCGTCTATCTCGACTGGCCCCACGATGTGTTCTGCTTCCATGTTTGACTTTTGTATACTATGCCACTACATGAGTTGAATTGCGCGCCTATCATCTACTATATCCGGCCACCTGGCATCTTCGTGGGACTATTTCTGTGTACACGAGGCAGTTAGCACGTCAGCAAAGTGCTATATTGTCTTCTATACCTTATCACTACCGAACCCCTTCAGTGCAGACCAGCTTCTCGAGCAGATCCTATGTCTCACACTCCTTTCCCGACCACTCAGGCTTCTTCAGGCACATCTTCCAATTTCCGGCCAATCTTCGATGCCGCCTTGATCAAGTATAAAAGGAAGACGAAGAACGACCTTCTTGCCAACCAGCTCACAGTACAACTGGAAGATTGCGACTCCCCTAGCGCTATCCTCGACCTGCTTAACAGACAATACAATATTCAACAATTCATTCAATCTCGGAGCAGTAGTGGGAGCTCTGAACAATGGCTCAACACCACTGTTACTGTTCTATGCGCACTTTCTGGCGCCCTTGGCCAGGGTGTTAGCATGGTGAATCTCCGAATCTTATCTCACCAAGGATATGCCCTCTAACTGTCCGACTCGAGGTATTCTCACCAGCAAAGGTCATCTTCGCTGGAATAGGTGTCTTACTCATGGTGTGTGGTTTCCTTGATCGGTAAGTCAAATCTGATCATAACTCCGTAGGCGGCCAAGGATGTCGGCGCAAGCCAAGACACCCTCGTTGATCTTTTCGATCGAATCGAAACATTTTTCCAACGTCTCGAGATCTACATTAAAGTGCGACTGACCGAAGCGATGAAGAACTTAGTTGCGAAGATAATGGTGGAGATTTGGAATCCTGGCTATTGCGACGAAGGAGATCAGACAAGGATGGGGGAGTGAGTCGGTCCCTAGCAGAACTGTCACTTGACTGACCATTCTCAGAGAGATATTTAAAGAAGCTGACTGGAAGAACGGATATTGAAGATGCACTGACGAGGTTGGAAAAATGTCAAATGATGAGGCTCTGACAGCCACTGTGCAGGTCGTTGATGGTGCGCAACATCCAAGTGATTCTAGCTACTCTCATAGCTAATTGTCGCGTTTTTATAGTGACGCAACAGATTGAAAGCGATATCGGTGATCTGAAACGTTCGTGATCTCCTAATTCGATTGCCATAGTATAGAGCCTCAAATTATCACAGGAGACCATTCACAAGAGAAATTCCAAACGTGGCTATCTCCCCCAGATCCATCCATCAATTATAACACGGCACA